>JAQFYQ010003361.1:0-10733 GCA_034694885.1 Buchholzia appendiculata
ACTCGTGACGTCATCATCACTCGTGACGTCATCGTTACTCATGACGTCATATCTCGGCAAATCGTCTCTGTTGGCATGATCAAGTGCTTGGTGATGGTTTGTTTCGGCTCACCGGGAAAGCTCTCTGTGTCTGGAACCGTGTGTATGTGTGTGATATTGGTCTCTCTATGTGTGTGTGTGTGTGTGTGTGTGTGTTTGTGTGTGTGTGTTTGTATGCTTTATTCACCAACCTGGGTCAATCTATGTGTCCATATTCGTAAACTCTTTTCCTTTCGATTTTACGTGACAGTCAGGATAGAATCTAAATAGTATGTACATTTGAAAGCTAGCAGGCAGTCAAACTACATTGCTAGTTGCAGTTGAAGGGTGCAAGTACGTCACACTCTGCTGGTCTGTGAGGTGTGTTTGTGGCGCTAACTGCAACATGTTTTTAAACACTGTGCCTACAAATTTAAGTAATTTTTATGGTATGCAGTAAACTTTACTTTCATAATTACAGGAGTATGTTAAGATCAGCATTTTAGCTTGTATTATTTTTTCACTTAGTTTATAAATTTGAAATTCAATGGACAATGCTCGTAACGATTTTAGTCTGATTAAAGTTTGAACCATTGCTACATCATTTTTTCGTGATTATCCCATGAACTATTAGTAAATACAATGATCATTTCTGTTGTTGATATTAGTGGATTGTTATCTTTTGTTAGACTATGTAATTATCATCTTGCTTTGGGCTTGTTCTGAAAATCGAGTATGACTTGATTTCTTTTTATTATCATCTGTGTCATGCTTCCCATGGCAGGATTTCTGAGTGATGATGTTTATTTCTAATCGGCGAAAATACTTTGAGATTTCTTCTCCCTTAACGCTTCACAGCCAGAAGTGACTTCAATAATAGTTAGCGTTAGATCAAACTGAATATTTTTAAGATCATTGTAATAATGATCTTAAAAATATTGTTGTAATAATTGTTTTATTTTATTTGTTTCTTGATAGTAGTTGGTAGATGATCTATGTAATGATTATGGTTAATCTCCGAAGCATCATCATCATCATCATGATTAGTGTACTGCCTTCCGGTAGGTCATACGCTTCCACCTTCCATCCATCTGTGACTTCTTCTGTCTATCTTTAGGTCCTACTATTATCACTGGTGTAATATTCTACACTGTTGTGTAGCATGCTGGAAATTGATTAATTTTACATTTATTTGTATTCACTTCCATAGACTATTATGTTGTTATTTTATATACGAGTCAAGCCCGTGGACAAAATTTCATTTTCGAGGGTCTCCAAATTGTTAGCGACGTTTTTGTCAATTTTTTTGTCTACCTTTTCAAAGTTCTCATATCAGAGAACTATGAAAAATTAAAGAGGATTGGAACGAGAATTTTTCTGGCGAGCGTGATGGTGCGTGTTAACGATCAAAACATGTACCGTTTAAAAAAATAGTTTGGAGGGGTTTGGACCCGTTTACCCCGCCCCTTTCTGAAATACGGCCCCTTGTTTAGGCCTATTTGATATGTTTGACACACTTCTTTGCTAACTGTTAACATTCTTGTATCACGTGGTGTTTGTTATGTGACAATTGTAAGTATGACTGTAACAATAAGTTAACATTTGTGCTTGTTAGTGGAACTGCTTACGACCGCCGCGTCAGTGAAGACTATTTCCGTTGCCTGTATGCTTTCATCCATCAGTGCTTTGCTGAAACAGTTATTTGTTCTAGTGCAGAACTTGTAGGAACTGATACATGCTACGGGATTGCGGTAAGCCTTAGCAGAGAGCAAGTATGGAGATTGGAAGCTGTTGCTGTGTATATAGCAAAACACTGACGATGATGATTGATGACGATGATGATGATGATATTGATAATATGTATGGTGAATAATTCTACTGTGTGTAGAATAATACACCAGACGACCTTGTAGAATATACCGTGTGCTAGATTTGATGGGGAGTTTGGATGCATGGGGGGAGGGGAGGGAGAGAGATGTTGAACCCAGTCACAAATAGCTTCCCCTGGTTCTTTCAACCCCGAATGCCGTTCGGTTATTTGGGACCCAAATCCCAGGTTTTTTTGATTCCATGAATAGATTAGTAAAAGTGTTGGAAGAGAAAAAATCACAAATATTGAAATAACCTGGCGACTTTTCAATCCCCAATTTTTGTGTCGGGACACTGCTTGGGCAAAAGTTTGCCGCCCTACTTGATGCCCTACTTTCAGAATTTTCCTGAGAAATGGCCGTTAAAACATTTAAATCTTTACACCCCTCCCACTCTCCGGCTCTAAATAACCAACGCCGCCACTGATTTGATCGTGTAACTTGGTTATAGTTAACTGTAAATACGCGCTGATTTGCTTTGAGTGTATTATAGTATGCTTTTGACGCAAGCCTCTATCTGGAAAGTGGGTGTTTTATGATTGAACTCTAGACTTTGTAGACTTTGCTGAACTGTGTGTGTCCTGCGTCTGTATAGTATTGCATATACAATGTACAACTGCATAGTATTGCTTATGCAATGTACAATGCAGTTATTTCTGTAAAATAAATATAAAAAACGGTAATAAAGTAATGTTTTGATAAAACTCATGTTACGATTAAAATAATGCATAACTGATTATTATATATTAATATTGAATAGAGCCGAGCGGTGTCAGGCTTTACAATAGACCCACCGTGTACCTGAATGTGCGCGACAAGGCGAGCAGCGAGACTGTTATCGAAAGGAAGGGTATCCGGCTGTAATAAAAACTTCAATGTGCTTCAATAGAAATAGAAAAATGTTATCTTCGTATGCTGTACAGAATTTAATCACCGCGAACATGCTTGCAAATAATATCCTTATACTTACAGAGGGTTATATTTTGGTAAAGCCCGACCCAATAAGCCCTAATTATGAAATATTAATTAATTAATAATTAGCTAATTATGAACAGTTGAAGGTTGGACGGTGAATGATGATGTTGATGATGATAAACGAAGTGATGTCGAGCGATTTTGATATTCCAAGCGATGTAATCGTCCAAAACTGATATCATACACAATATATTACACTTGATTTACTACTTGCATTCTAGGAGGATTGCACTTTCGCGTTCAAGTGCTAAAATTTAACAACATAACCTGCGTCTTTACCATTAGTCTTGATGTGATCCAGATTTTTCCCGAGTTGATTCCGCTGCTGCGCTTGGTAATTCTTGCAGCTTTACTATCCTATTGATGCATATGGCACTTGCAGCATAGCCTACATCATTATCCCTACATTAATTATCCTGGGCACTACCTGTTCTTATCTATAGTAGTCTGCTTAAAGTACTATCAGATCTAACTTGACTGATCCTATAGTGTCTTATCCAGCACAGCATGTCATCTATCCAGATCTTACCAATTATCTCATCTATAGCATGTTAAGTCGTATTTAGCATATGTTTTTAGAGCCTATAGCACAATCCTAATTCACCCTGTGACAGACTGCATGTTCCATATTTCGTATGAGTGAGGAGGCATCCCTATTAGCGCTGTCGTTTCCTCCTCGAGTTGCTGGCTCCGGACTCTAGCGCCGGATCTGGTGGTGGTGTCCAAGGCTGCAAGTCAAGCGCGACGATGATCCTGGCATGGAGGAGTCCGGTGAGGAGTGCGGCGAGGAGGGGTGAGATCCAGTAGACCGTGACGTGCGTAAGTGCACCTGTACCGGTGCAGCCGTACGTGAGCTGACTGGCTGTTATAGGGTTAGCAAAGAATCCTGTCGGATACTGGCCTGCACACCAAGCAAACAAACCGTCAGGAATTATATATGTACTTTAATTCACCAATGTATGGCATGCAGTACAGATATACAATAATTACAAATGAACAAGAAAACAAATTAAAAATTAAATAGCAGAAAACAATAGTGAAACATAATTCCATAGATAAACTTGTTACAATAGATAACATGCACAGAGTCGGGTTTGGAATGTAGGGTGAACATTTTCACAATTATATGATCATGCAACAAGTTGCACATTTCGAATTAGACTCGCTCTTAATGTCTATAACCAAAAACGTACAAAAGTTAACAATACAATATTAAAAACAGTGAATAATATTAACAAGATAATATTTAAAAGTAAAGCGCATTACACAAAAAATAATAATCCTGTTGTGCTCAGTCCAAACAGACATAATTGAAACCAGGCAAGCAGGATTTCGACTCCCTCGACGTTAGTGTTAACTGCTAACGCGCTTCCACAGTGCATACAGAACAAGGACTGAGCAAGTCCTGTCTTTAATGTTGAGGCCTGACTGAGGGCGACTTCTGTGAGTGATGGTGACTTCTATGAATGCGGTGAATCTCTAACCACGTCGCATATTGACAATTCTTGCCAATTGACCTGGTTCCAAGAAGGTATTACAACATTGCATAAGGCAGTCTGTGCCTATTAGATAGATGATTTTCATATTGCACATAATTCACATGAAAACAATAATGCAATACCATGGTGGGATTTGTCGGGAGGTTGCAATGGGGGTGGTACACCCCATGGCGAATGGCTTGACCCCTCGCCTCGTTTGAAAAACTGCCTGAAAACTGACGGTTTTACATAATTTTGGACCGTAACCACCCCTACCCTAGCTCGCCAAAGAATTGGTTTGCGAGTCCGAACCCTCCCCCACCTATTATTTTACAAAATCCAAATGTAAACATTTCAACGCTAAAGAGCACAAAAGGAATATAGACTACAGAAACGTAGAGTACATAACGGCTACCTTCGTCCGCTACTAGCGCAAAGACAAGCACTCTCCCTACGACGTCGACGTAGTGATTGTTCGTGAAGCGCGATGAGCGGATGAACGTCGTGAAGATCGTAGCAAAGAACTCCACGACGCACCCAGCGAGCAGCGAGACATGGAGGGCTGAGATGCACTCTGCCATCACACGCTCGCTGTGTCGGTCGGTCAATCCGAAGCGCCAGAACCAGCGCGCCATGGCGTCGCCTACCAGAGCGCCGACGAGCTGACCGGCTATGAGAAAGCCAGCGTCAGAGGTGACAGCACGTCTAAGCGCTGGAGTCCTGTAATCGAAAACAAGCAGTTGATGATGCGAATGGCTGTATACTGCACTTCATACGCGCGATATGATGTTAGGTAATGCCTAAATCAAATCGTAGGTGTGGGCCGTAACAAAATCGTACTAGATGATAAGTATGTAGACGTTAGAATCAGCTGGTTTCATAATATATTCGATTAGCTATTTCAGTCTTAAATGACATACTCGTTGTCAAGTCGTTGACAGCTAGAGATGCAACATTGCAAGGACACTGAACGTATGGCAAAGAAGAGGAGTTGCCAAATGAGGAATTGAATGGACTGTCAAGATACGGTCCATTAAAAGAAAAATAATTTCAACAGTATGGTGGCGAATTCGGATTAAAATTTACTTGAAGTATGATATTTAGACAGATAGGGGACCATTTTACACAGCAGATCAAAGCTTAGAGTTGGGGCTTGGGCCCGTGTATGGGCTAAGGGTTAGATGAGGATGATAGTGCTCTGTCCGAAGACAGGTCCTGGCGATGGTTTTTTGTCTTACGTATTACTATGCATGACAACCACCGATCCACTAGGCCAGATGAGCACAGGTGGGCGGCCAAAGATCCTTCCCGTACAGGCAATGGAGTATTAACAATTTGCCCACGTTTGCTACCGAACACAATCAATCGTCACTGGGAGGCGAACCCACTACCTCTTCCCTGTGAGGCGTGAACGCTAACGACTGACCTATTCGGTCACTTGAACGGTTAGAGCTAGGGTTAAAAGTTTAAAACTTAAAATAAGAGGATTTTCGTCAAGTTGATAACGAATTTTTTTTCAAGGGTGAATTTGTCGGGGCTAGTTTTCCTGGGCGAGTTTTCCTGGCCGAACTGTCCTACAATTCTCTCGTTATTCGTTCTGTTTGCTGCTTACCTAGCATTTGCTATTCCGAAAAAGATCTGACACGGGTTGCCGGTGACGTCAGGGGCTGCCAGCCAATGGTAGACGCCGATACAGAATATGATCGTTAGAAACAGCTCGATCCCGTATGAATAAAGCACGTGGGCGTGCTCCAGCGCGCAACCAATAGAAACGGCCGTTGCAATTAATTCCAGCAGAACTCGACGAATCAGTTCAGTCGGCTGAGGAATCGCCAGTCTTGTTATCGTCCGAAGTACGGAGCCGGATATTATGATGAACGAGTAGTAAAGCATCGATACGGACAGATCCGTCAGATCTGCCATGGCTTCCTCAACTTACTGAATGCTAATCCATTTATTTGTTAAATTCCCTGGACATTTAAATGTGTTAAATTTCACATCAATTTCCATATTATGGCGTCTGCTTTGCTTATTACGAATGATATCAGAGATGTATCCAATACTAATTCTGCGTACTGCAACCACTGTGGGATTTGTGGAAAAAAGGCGTGGAGGCGAATTCAAAATGTCTCTATGACGAGTGGGTGGCGACGGTCCCAAATTAGGTAACATCGAACCCCGTGGATATTTTTTTCAAAAGAGGTGGGGTCTTGCCATCTGCTAATGCGGGGGTCGCACCCCCCTCTTCCGACATATTCCACCATTGTGACAACAAATAGGCCTACTTAAAACTATTTTTCACTGAGCTCTGGGTTGGGCTTAGTGCTGTGCTTAGATTTTTGGTTAGGGCTAGGGCTTGGTATGTAGGTCAAGGTTAGGGTTTGGGATAGGGATATAGTGTTAGAATATGAAATAAATTTTCTAATATTTGTAACCACAGTACACATAATTTGCATTTTCCAACTCTCTGGTTCCATTTCAAAACATGCGTTCGCTTTAGTAATGTTTCAAATATTGTAATCGATATTCAATTTCCGGTGTCACCGGCGTCGAGTTTCTGGTGTAATGTAATCAGTGGATATAAAGCTCGCATTCAGCCAAGTTGTAATTTAAGGCGTTTAAATTGATGTTATATTTGGCGAGATGTAAATAAACACAAAGCGATGACGTTATCGATATCCGAGTGTTATAAAGAATTCTTTGGTGATATTGAAAACAAGTAGGCTCGATAGTTTATGGGACAAAGCAAATCAATAATCTAATTTCTATTACAAATATTCTGTCGCAAAAAATTATATTATTTATTGTATTAGTGGTGAATTTATCAGTTCGATCACACTTCACATAATGAATGCGCTATACTTGAGATTTTGAGTGAAACATGTCATCACTAATGTAACAATTAATGATTCTATGATTTGTAAAATAATCAAACGACCCAAATGATTACGTCCAGGCCTAATTGGACGTAATTAGTTGGACCTCAACATTGTTCCAATTAGTCTGCCGATTGTTTTTGTTTTAGGAGTAAATTATATAATTAAATCGGATCCAGATAATAATGATACAGCTTCCTCTATCTCTTCAATATTTTAGCCTGCGCATAGACCGTTTTGGGATGAATAAATCTACACGCTTTAATTTCTCTGATTAAACTACTTCCGGTAGGCAGAAAGCTCTTTTGAATAGTATAAAATAGCTATAAATTGCGCACTAAGTTTTCATATTCCCCTCAAAATAAAAATATTCGGAAAGAAACTTAAATTATTTCACTCAATCGCATTGTAGACAGCCTATCGTATCGTAACAAATCCGAATTGAAATGAGCAATCGTTTCCGTTCGGAAGAAAGCTTGCTGTGCAACTTTTAAATGAAGTGGGTTTTGAATATCAATTGCCTAATTAGTAGCCTAATTAGTAATCATCGCGGCATTTGACGCTGGGGTCGCCGAGTTTAAACCCGGTGAGACCGATGAACATCCCTTCTGTGGTCGTCGCAAATTCGCAAAATTTGACATCGACACCTAAAATTGGTAAACGAAAAATTTGACGAAAAAACTGAATTGCGTTGAGTATTTTGTGCGTCGATAGCCACCCCCCCCAAGTAGACAAAATTAGCAAATATCACTCTGAGTAAGTGGTTTTCCACCGCAGTCCTGTGATCTTCTGATAAACAATTAATTAGAGGGCCAATTACCTGAATATGTTCTTATATAATGTCTAAAATTTAAACTGTGTGATTGTCACTTTGCTTTTTGCTTGAATAAAAAATACAGTTTTTTATTTCGATTACGTCACCATGTTATGTATCACATGTGTGATTCGCTGTTGTATTAAGTACAGAGCAACAAGCATTAAAGATTAATTAAAGAGTATTAATCAGATTTAATAGGTAACATTGCATGCATTCGTTTTCATACAGTTTTATTCTTAATAATATTAACTTTTATAGACCGTTTTGGGATTATATTCTATACTGTTTATAACTCTCTGATTAATCTACTTCCGGTTTGCAGAAAAGCCTAACATGGCAATGAACTTCGCACAAACTTCAAGTTTTCTTACAATTTCAAATAAACGCCGTGTTGATATTAATTTGATTGTTTGCTATGCGTTTTCGTAAAATAATTTGAGCTTCTTGACGAAATATTTTTATTTTGGGGAATCTGAAACGTTAATGCGCATTTCATAGGCATTTTACAATGTCCAGGAGGCTTTTCTGCCACACGCAGTAGTTTAATCAGAGAGATAAAACACTATAGAGTATAATCTCAAAACGGTCTGTTGCATTACAGATTATAGGGCCTACGTGATGGCGACCATCAGGGCCGTAGCCAGGATGGATCTCGGTGGAAGGGGGGGGGGTGGAAAGGGGGAGGTTGGAGGTGGAAGGGGGGGGGGGTAGATTTCCCAACAATGTTGACTATCTTTTAAAATTTATTTGTTTGAACTTTTGAACTTCAAAAACATTCTGAAACTCTATCCCATTTTTGTTTGAAAAACGTCTTAAAATTTAAGAAAATATTTATCGGGAGGGGGGGGGGGTGCTCTGCTCAACTTCACTTGTTCATTGGTTAACCGTCCAACCCATTGTGAAATTAAATTCTATTTATAGTACGAACAATGCTTTGATCTTATCACGCCAATTCCCTTTCCTCACAAAATAATGCATTTTATCAGGACGCTGTTGCCGTTTTGACTGAAGCTCTGCACTAGTCACGAATCATCATCATTCAAAACTTCAATCGACCGTTGATCCGGGGGCATTCAGGCAGAGGCCTATATCCCCTAAGGGTGGTTTGGGCATGTCCCACGAAAAGACATGTTCTCGGCTATTACTTCCCCCCAGGCACTTGATTTTCTACTGTAAACCTTCCCAAGCTCAAATTTGGATCAGCCGCTCTACCGCCCCCCCCCCATTGGGGCAGAGACCCCTGCTTGATTCAATCAGGGCCGAATTGAAGGGAATAATTACAAATCAAACTGCCTCTAAACAATTTGTCTTCGTATACTGATGTACTTGTCTGAGGCCGCTGCTACGGTCCTGCATTCAATTCTCAATTCACCTGTGCTATGTAGCAATGTAGCAATGTATCGTCATACTTTGCGTATCGCGTACCACGACAAGTCCGTTGTAAGGATTTCTTTAGGAGGGATGATGTCAACAAATTTCAAATATGTTAGCCACATTTCAAGGGGTTTACCGCAGGTGATAAAAAAATCCTGCGCGCCGCGGAGGGAGCGTGACATCGACCGAAGTCTTCACACCAATATAAGAAACAATTCATGTGAGATCATTCAAACCCGGTGTGAACCCTCTCAATTAAATACAGCCCTGTTATACGTGGTATCGACCGAACCATTCATCAATTTCAGAAAAAAATTCATGTGAGAGGATTCAAACCCGTAACCCCTTCAGCTAAACACAGCCCTGTTATATATGTGATACGTAAACCTCGACTTGCTGCAGGTTCAGGGCCATGTCCACACTCATGGCCCGGATGCGGTCGGACAGGCTGGACTGTGGACCTCATGGATTCCTCAGAGGTCACGAAGGGGTCATCTACCTCAACTGTGAGAGACCGACGACGATTGGTCGAGCCTGCTGTGACGTCATGATCTCGGTGAGTTCACGCGATGATAGGTGATATTTATCATTATATAGTTACTAAATTATTTAATTGAATATATTTGAATGAACAGTTGCAGTACAGATATGTACGTTGTTTTAACTTTTCATTTGCTGTAAAACATTGTTCAGTGATAGGGTCTAATATAGGTTGGTACTTGGTAGGGTAATGTTACATGTGCTGTATGATCAGTTGCTTGGGCTTTGTCATTCGTTTTGTTTGATGACATTGATGGCTATAGCCAGGGTGGGATTTGCCGGGGGGGGGGGTTGGGGGTTCGACCCCCTGGCGGGTGTGACGACCCTTCCCCCACCTCGGTTGGAAAAAAACCAGGAGGGTCTGTATTTAAAGGAACCCAGGGGGTCAGTTCAATTTTTGTCCCTCGCCACACACCCCCGCTCGTCAGAAAATTGTGGACCGTCGCCACCCCACCCCCCGCTCGTCAGATCATCCAACCCCCACCTGTTTAATGACAAATCCCACACTGGCTATAGCTGATCGATCTGGTTGAAATGGTCATCTTCAGGGTGTTCATGATGGAACGTCTCAGGTACAGGAACGCTGAGGCGGTCCAGTTAACATAACACGTACCAAATACTTAGCACTCAAGTTAAAAGTACTGAACCTTCAAGCACAAGTACTTAGCTTTTAATTGCAGATACTAAGTACTAGAAGTACAACTTTACAAGTACAAGTACTACAAGTACAAGTATAAGTACAAGTACTACAAGTCAGGGATGGAGATCTGTATTTGTGATTGGGGGG
>JAQFYQ010003362.1:0-10733 GCA_034694885.1 Buchholzia appendiculata
AGCCGTGCAGAATCGGTGCACGAATCATGCAGAATCTATGCATGAATCTGCATGATTCGTGCACCGATTCTGCATTGTGTGTCGCGCATTTAAAGCAAGTTGCAATCAAAACTTTTATTTTTGAACTATAGGTAGTGTTTCCAGATTATACATTTAAAGGGAATGTGAAGTAATGTAGGTAGAATAATGCAAACGGGATAACTAGGCGAAACGATATTTTCCTCTGAATTTTGTTTTAAACAAGTAGACCAATTTTTAATTTCTCTCTCCGATTCCATTTCATTCACTTTAAATTTACGACTGCACTGAAGTGACTGTTTGAAGAATGAGACTGTTAATGTTTGATGGCAGATTAACCAAATAAATAGCAAACTTGTTGTATATTACTGTTTGTTGGTGGTGAAGCAGGTAAGGACAGTATTCGGACTGAGACCTGTCGTACAGAAAGCGGTACCTTGTCCATGTCAACACAAGTTCCTTGTAGTTCCTCACAGACTTGTCAACATCATCGTCACGGTGGACATTCACCAAAGCGGAAGTGGAATGTTGATACGAGTCACTCGCCGTGGTGTGTCCAGGGAGAGCGGATTGATCCGAAAGTACCTCTGGAACAGCAAGGGTGGGTGGTGTGATTGTTCCACGCTGTGGATGATCTTAGGATGATTTGAATAGTATTTACTTTCAATTTCAGTTGCTAGCTACCTATCACATAGAGAACCAAATAAACTCGATGGACAAATTGCACCAAGCATAAATTCAACTGAATCCTTACTCCCATGAAGAACACGTTGCACACTAGCACAATTTCGGACTGGAAAATCTCCAAAGCTATTATCATATGTCAACAAAATTAATGCAAACGATTATCCTTCCAAAATATGCCCATTATGCAATGTAACAGATAATGTCGTTCATCATCTTTTCAACTGCAATGTGTTACCTATTTCCCTGACCTTAATTGACATTTGGAACAACCCAGCTGGAGTGGCTGACTTGCTGACCGAGTGGGATCAGAGGGTTGGCAACCACTATAACGATGTGAATAGGAGCAATTCTTCATGTCGTGGATCGCTGAAGTCAAAGAAGAAGAATGAATACTATTTTTATAACTTCATGGATTTTATGGCAAGGATTACTTTTGAAATTTATTTATTATGTAACAAATGATGAGAGTTCATGGGACAGTTTTGGAGTTTTATTGTGCTTTATCATGGAATCGTAGATATGTATATATTCTTTGTTTGCGAAGTTATATGAAGAAATTGATGAAGGCAATTTATGATAAGTGGCTTGTAATAAAATTTATTTCTGTGTGTCTCTAAATGCGCATTATCGTGCTTTATGTTAACTTATCTTGTGCTCGTTGTGTTTGTGCAGTTGGTTTCACGGTGCAATCAGTCGTGTTGAGGCTGAAGCATTGCTGCGTGTACACAGGGAAGGAAGCTACTTGGTGCGCACCAGTGAAAGCAACAAATCTGACTTCTCTCTCTCACTCAAGTAAGCTGTGCCGCACTTTCACTTGAGTAACGCTTTGCGCGCACTTTAATTTAAGTAAGGCTTTGCGTGCAGTTACCCTAGAGTAAGGCTTTTCGGGTACTTTCACTTGAGTAAGGCTTTTCATGCGATGTCACAAGAGTAAGCTTTACATGAACTATCGCTCGAGTAAGCTTTACATGAACTATCGCTCGAGTAAGCTTTGCATGAACTATCGCTCGAGTAAGCTTTGCATGAACTACCGCTCGAGTAAGCTTTGCATGAACTATCGCTCGAGTAAGCTTTGCATGAACTATCAAGTAAGCTTTGCATGAACTATCACTTGAGTAAGCTTTACATGAACTATCGCTTAAGTAGAGGTTTAAATGCACTATCAAGTAAGCTTTGCATGCACTCTTTTTTGAGTAAATGTTACGTGCATTCTCTTCGTGCACGTTCATTCAAGTAAGCTTTGCATACTCTCACTTGAATGAGAATTTACGTGCTATCTTATTCAAGTAAGATTGTATTTAAAGTATCACATGTTTTTATCTTTATCATTTCGTGTCCAGATGAATGATAGAGAGTTGTAGCAAATCTTGGAATGATGACTGTTTTGAGAACAATCTGTGCTGTCATATAAGATATTTTGAAAGTTAATTAGGATCATTTTGATTTATGATGGGGCTTCTATTTCCAGAGGCTTTCCGTTTTCAATGTTTTCTTTTAGTCCGACATGCTTCCTCATCAGGTAATGCATCAATTGTTCGTTGTTTTTTGATACCGGAAATGATATAGGGCTACTTGAGTTAATAAACTGATGGATCAGTGTCATTTCAATGAAGTGTTGTATTCAATGGAGCAAGATTTGGTGGTTGAACGCCTTCCGGATGACAGCAGATTCATTGCGCATCTCGTCGCAATTCTTTTTTCCAAGTGTCACAACACTTGCAAAACTGTTGCAAGTCTACCGCAGTGGCCGACCACGTTGGATTATATAAAAGAGCATATTTGAGTGTGATATTGTCATGATCTTGTATCTAGTGTTTCATGTCTTTCATGATGATGTATTTGACTTGCTTTTGTCTGATGTAGGAGTTCTCGTGGATTTATGCACATGAAGATTGTGAACAGAGATGGTCAGCTGATACTTGGTCAGTTTAGTCAACCATTCGATGACATCCCACAAATGATCTGTTTCTTCACTGTCAACAAGCTGCCCATTCAGGGTGCCGACCATATGTTTCTACTATTTCCTATTCACAACGAACTGCTTTAATCTAGCTGCTGTCAACTAGGTGTTTTTTTTCTCTTTCTCTCTCTCTCTATCTGTCTCGCTCTATTTTGTCTTTTGTTATTTTATTTCAGTTTCTTTGTATATCAACGCCGATATTTTATTATGAAGTGCGAACATGGCTTGATTATTTTCACGTTTGTTATTTTTTACATTTCAGTCTGTTATAGTATGGTTGTTTATAGAAAATTTGCAACATGGCGAGGCGACTTGTCTGCTTGCCATGTCGCCTTGCACTTGTTCGCTCGAGTGTTGCGTCTTTGTGAGGCTGTTACTGACACACTCTACCATATGCATTTCTAGTCTAAATTTTAATGGCTATTTTGATGTATGGTTGTATTAATAGTTGTTCAACGAGTTTGGTTTTGCCAGGTTGAATTAATATTAAGTTTTATTGTGAGATTGGTAATTATTTCCGCCGTTATCGTGTATGGTACGAACAAGGACGTTTATTTGCTTTGGATATTAAGGATCTGCTTTTCTCTACAAGCAAATAGTACATGACTTTATTATATAACTGTTACAGTGAAGAGATTGAATCTGCTTTAGAATGTGATGTATAAAGTGCAAATATTCAAGATACTATTGTACTAATTGGATCTGATTATATTGGTCTTTTGTCGCTTATGATAGATCAAGTTTGTAGTGAGCCTAAATTATAGAAAACATTGTGTGTAGAAAGAGTTTACAATTTTAGTTTAGCTAAAACATAAGCTATAATATTATTATGAGCTACTTCTTAAGTGAGCTAAATCTAGTCACTGCGGCTTACTTGTCTCTTGGGCAACCGGCAAAATAGTAATAATCGCCTTCGACTGGCATGTGCAGATACATGAAATTGATGATTATGAAATTTATACTTTTTATGGTAGTTGCAGTGAGCACGATGGTTATATATTGTCTGCAATGTCAGCTTATGCAAATTATACAGTTTGCAAGAATTTAGTGTCTAATTGATTAGAGTGGACTTGCAACGTCATGTTTGTTGCATAATGAACGATGTAGCTTGTTATAGTCAACTGAACTATGGCAAGCCTACGACTGCCATCAGCACACGCACTACACTTGCTCAGCACACGCCCAGCATGCCTCGGTTGCAAAAACCTCCATGTGAATCTGCCATTACTACCATTGCCACACCTGTTGCAGCACCTCGGTGTTAGTAGGTGTGGCTTGCTGGGGAGGTTAGGCATAAAAGTTTTTTTGATTTCATCGCACTGCATCATGACATCAGTATTATTGACAATGTTAGGTAATACGAAGTTGAAACGACCGAATGTGTTGCACAAGCTTTTGTATGCAAGTGCCACCACGATGTTGATATATTGTTGTAAGTAACTTGTTGGTGAAGAAAATGCCAAATGTATTGTTGTAAGTAGCCTATTTGGCGATGTATGGATTTCTAACTAGCGGTAAAAAGGCGTGTAGGAAAAAATTGGACAATTTTATTAAACATTTTATTTTTGTTTAAATGTTACAACGAGGATACAGTATTGTTTTTTCTGTATGTAATTTTATATTCTGTCAGTTTATTGATTTTTTACAATTTATTACATTTTATTTGATGCATTGTCATGTCGAACACTGTCTCAAGTCTCGGCACTTTTTTATCTTTATTCCCTTTCATCCTAACGCATTTTAGTTGTTAAACAATTTGCGTGAAAGTGTTGTTTTATCTAATTCTGTCTCGACATGTGTTCTTGAAGCGTGTAGTCTTTGATGCTGTGTGTCGTCGGGTAAATTTTGTGCGATGCTTTTTATACTAAAGACTCGTGCGATCTTGACCTGGTTTGTCTTCTTATAGCTTGCATTGATACTTGTTCCGAAGCTGTGTTAAGTGATTACCTTGACTAAGCTTTGACTTTGCTGATGCTGCATGTTGTATGATTTAATGCGATTATTAATAGACTATTAGTTATTGTTTTAATTCTATTGTTATGCTTTAATAAGATTCCCTGCCTGGTCCTCGGTAATGCTTTGGTACAATTCCTTGGCTGTCTCGTTACGCTTTAATGCGATTATTAATGTATTATCGATTACTAATCGACTATTAGTTATTATTTTAATCCGATTATGCTTTAATGCGATTCCCTGGCTGGTTTTCATATTACTTTAGCTTTTTCATTGCTCTTATTAAAATATCTCTAGCTGCTTGCATTTACGTCAGCCAATTAGCTGGTTCTTGACAGACATTCATGTTGCATTTGATTTTCCTAGTTCAGTTATATCTGTGTTCATGTCTCTGTTACTCTCTCTCTCTCTCTCCCTCTGACCAGCCTGAACTGTGGCTGTACGCTGTACAGTGTGTCCCGTAGACTTGGATCCTTTTTCAGACACTCAGCCAGAAATCAAACTCTGAGCTGGTTTGCATGTTATGTATTAATTTATTACTTGTTCGTCTTTGATATACATGCATCCGTGTGAATGCATTGATGCTTACAGTATGCATGCATACGGTATCATCCCTTTGCAGTTGTGATACCTAGCTTAGTAGTTGTAAGTTATGTATGTGCGTCGTATGCATATATTTTATGTGTACTTGTTCATTAGCTTTAACTATGTTGTCTTACTAGTGTTTTTATTTTGTTGTCAGAATAGTATAAGTGCATAATTTAAAGACGGTTTTTTAAAGTGAAGTTTTGTTGAAATGTTTCATGACTGTTAAGACCAGACTTATTACGCATTGCAATAATTTCATTATGTTTTGTAAGACGAGCTTTCTGTTACGTTTGATATCAGTTCTATGTGAGTGTTAGTGTTGTATTGAATTGATATGCAAGATTGAACTACGACTACACATCTGTATATCTCAGCCTTCGCTGTATGTCATTTCCTGTGACAATTTGCAATTGTTCCTATGTTATGTTGACATGTGTTAAACACTATACTACAATGCTTGATGCATTTGTGTTATGTGTTAAACACTGGACTACTATGCTTGATGCATTTGTGTAATGTGTTAAACACTGGATTACGATGCTTGATGCATTTATGTAATGTTGGATGTAAAGTGAGTTGCTGAACTGCTTGCAGTCGGCTGTAGGGCCTAGCTGGCTGGCTTTAGTTAGCAGAATGAATGCTGCTGTGCACGGTATGTAACAGCTGATGTATTTTATATAACAGCTTCTGTATTTGTTGTTAGTAAGTGATTGATGTTACTAAGTGGTTATTTATTGCATGTTATGCACGTAGTAGTGATTAGTATGGTGTGTAAGTATTAGTTAATGCAGTCGATTTCATTCATGTCAAATCACCAAGATGATTTTGTATCGACGGTTATACTAGATATGAAACTGCTGAAGAAACAGGTTGATGAATTGAAGAATAAAGGAATTGAATTATAATATTACTTATGAGAACTCTGTTCTAGGTAGATTATGTTTTGTCAGTTCCTGTGTGAGCATTTGTTTTTTGTTGATAGCTTTTATTTTTATGTAGCAACATTTCATCAGTCCGTCAACATCATCATTTCGTGACTGCGACCCTCCTCTCTTGAATCGATCGATGAATGTGTGTTGTACTGATGTTTTGGATGTAATGCAGAAAATGCTGCTGTTATGAGATTGTAATTAAATTTGTAAAAAATTCATATAAAGGCTTATTTTTTCATGATTTTTTTGAACACGTACCCCTCCCTGTTGACTTTTTTCTCATTAGTGTACTAAAGTGAAGGAGAACCGGCTTATATTTACAATGCGCGGCCCAGTGGTGACTGGCTTTTAAGTGGACCCACCACGAGCACACAATCTGCATGGTCGACAATACGAGCCGAGAGACTGTTGTCATCAGTAAAGGCATCAGTTGCAAAATTTTGCTTCCAAATAAAAATCCAAAAATATCATATCTATAAGCTCTGCAGAGTTTAATCATCATGTGCATGTTTATCAACAATTTTCTCCTAACTATGGAGGGAAGCACTTTGCAGCATCTAGCCCACTTTGATTAGCCCTAGTTGAGTTTTGTGCACTATTCCAGTCTGGACTGTAGACGATGTTGGTGTTGGTGCAAGTTACCAGTTCGTCTTGTAGTTTTGGTTCATCGTGTAATAAATATTTTATGTTCTGCAGGGAAATTTGATCACTTATGGTTTTTTATTGAAACAAGTTTACAAATTACTTCTTTCTCAGTTGCCTGTTCAACGTTATAACCTGTATGTGGTATTATATATTCAACATAGTAAAGGAGTAGTGTGTATTCTATATATGCGTATAGGGTTTTGGACCTCCATGTTGACAGAGATATGAAGTGTATTGCTGTGCGAAAGATATGATGCTGTACCACAAATACAGACACTGAGCATACTATGCACATTCGTACATTACAAATTTCATTGTGCTAATGTGTAAAGAACGGCAGATAGATCAGTTAATTAAGCACTGGCATCGTGTGTTAAAGGTCAGCGTTTAACTCCTGGACCAGGCTGCATTGCCCGTAACAAAATTGAGCACATTTGTGTACGCTCTGCAACGTATGTTACCAGGAAGTACAAGTTGGTACTAGCTAGGAAGTAAGCTGACGTGTTTGTCTAGTGCACTGGCTCTGCGGGTGAAACTTTTTTTCGATGTCAGGCCCCCCACCCAAACCTTCTATCCAGTGGACACCAAAAACGTAACTTTTGTTTAGGCTGAACGGTGCACGTATGATAATGTGCACACACTTCTGTAATAATAGTTTTTATACAGTATATTGTCAGTATTGATGCCGTGCATTCCAAAGTCAATTTCATTTTAGTTTGACACGACTGCACAACTGTGCAATTATGACGTGCGTATCTTCTATGCATGCTAGTACCTTAATCAAGCTGTGCCGTTGTAACTGAATCATATCTCTGTCGTCAATGTGTGTAAAATAGATTTATAGTCATCTTGTTGCTTGCTGTTTGATAAATTCATTAGCATCGCTCGAACCAGGTCGGTTTGTAATTTCTTCTACATCTAGTTGCTTAACGGCTGAAACGCTGTGTTGTGAGAGTGTAGATGGTGGTGTAATTCTCTCTGTCTCTCTCTCTCTCTTGCTTATTATGCAATCTTCACTAGCCTTCTGTCTATTGTCGAGCACTGTTGTACGCGTAATATCGTCCTGGAAGATATCAGGTGCGTTTGTGTATTTTTAGACTTCTTCTCTTCTTTGTATGTTCACTGTGATCATCAGAGATGTATTTGTGCAAAATTTGTTTTAGTCGGACGACTTATCAAAGTTGCCGATTCTATTGTTTGAAATTGAAGGAGGGACAGCCCAAACTTCAGTGTTGTATTAGAAGAAAATCGATGATGGAACAAAAAAGTTAAAAGGAACAATTTGAAATGACAAGCCTTTTGGATTTCCCCCCCCCCCCATGTTCTGGCCCGCCCCCATGTTGTGCTTGTTATATTAATAGTGGGCCTTGTGGTGACATGTTTAGGACAAACATTAAAATACTTAAAATATACATTATTTTATTTTATCCTAACCATAATATATCTTACAATGTAGGATACTATATGAGTAGTCTTACTATGGTCTATGTAGTAATCTTACATTAGTACTCTAATTGCTTGCTGATAGTCTCTTTCTTATTGAATTGTATGAAACTTATTGTAGAATTATTGTAGACTTGAGATTAGGTCTGAATGCAGTTGTAATGTTCTGTATAACCTGCCTTAGTGAGAGGGTTTGCAGGGACATCACTTGTTAATAGTATAATGTATCTTTGTACTAGCAATCTTCGGTGTAGTGAAAAGCTTGACAGAATATCATCCTTAGCTGATAATTTCTTTACTTAGTTTTAATTATGATTGAAGTCAATTGTGAATCATGCCAACTACATCCATAGATGGAAATCACAAGTCGTAGATTATTATGTGCTGTATATTGTTGGTCTAGATTAGTGTACAGATTTTATATTTGATATTGTTCTATATATATTCAGCTTATCTCTGTTGTGTATATAAGTTGCATGTTTATATTGTACGAGGAGACGGGTCTTGCGTTGCATTTCTGTTGCATTGTGATCTGCTAGTTCTGACTGCTACTGTTGAGCACGTTGCGTTGTTGTAGTGATGATTCATCCTCCGTTATATTTGTTGTCAGAACGATGTTGTTGTCGAGTCATCGTTGAGATACATACACAGTATTCATGCCGTTGCTTTACAGAGTTAACTTTATCTAGCGTCACGATATTATTGTCTGCAGTGTACTAAAACTTCTTTTATTTACTATACAATTTATAGAATTCACTGATTACTGTCTACGTTATCTATTGAAGATGAGAAAAAACGTTGTAAGAACTGTGTCAAACCAAGCCGTCAGATCTTATTGCTGTTTGTTCTTATATTTAAAGTTGGCACCAAGATAAGAATAAGTCTGTATGAAGATCCATTTGCGTGGGTCAATAATTTGAGATAGCATTTTTATGCTTCTAATAACGACGTGCTCTTTTAAACAACAGTTTAAGTTATAATGTGCCATACAGAGTAGATGATTTACGAGTGTTTATCACCCAGTGGGCTTCTATTCTGACGCATTGGATAAATAAACACTGGAAAAGGCAATTTTTACTCTAATCCGTAAGGCGCCTTTCTGTCTCTATGCAGTGTGTTTTAATGGATTTCATATATTAGGTCTAATTTAATTTGTTAAGTACCGTGTAACTTTGACTTTATAATATCCTAATTCAGATTAGTTGTAATAATTGACTACTTTTCTCCTATATCGTGTTTAGGAAATCTCGATGTGCTCCAGTGACGTTATTTTGTAAAAAGAATATTCAGTTGAACGTGCTTATGTTTGACTACGTATTCGTATCTTGCCACTGTTATCATGGACTTGTTGTAATTGAATTTTATGCAGTTTGATTTTTTATTTACTCAAGGTTATAATTATTCACTTTATTAATTGCTCTGTTGCAGAATTGATGACGAGAAAAATCATAATTATTATAGTTAACTTCAGTAGTCTTTAATCAGTAGAAGGTTGATATCTTTAAGTGAATAGAAGTTTCATTCTTACTAGTACAATCTTGAACGTTGGTACTATGTCGTAGTGTTCAATCGGCATCAGTATCACAGTGATGGCAGAAAGTATTCGTGTTCAGTGTGCATCACTACCTGATCAGTGATGACAGAAAGTAATCGATGTTGTGAATTCCCTGCCAGTCTCCCAACCTGTCTATGTGTTGTATCTTGCAGCTGTAGCCACTGTAGTACTTGCAATAGCTTATGTATCCAACCTGCAGGCATATTTTTATACGTACTGTATATTAAAACCCTACGATAGTTAGTATTCTGTTCTATAGTAATAAATGCAATGTCGGTAAAAGTAACAATGTGAATTTTGTTAGTGCTTGATATAATCTTAGCGTAGCGTAGATAGGAAAACGATGGGTGGTGTCCAGACATGGGCAAAAATCAAATCGTGATTCGATTTAAATCGGATCACGATTTATTTGAACCAACGGCGATTCGATTGGAAAAGTTAGCGATTTGATTTGATTCAATTTTATTTATTTATTCGGTTTATTTGATTAATATCAAATAGGCCTACTAATTTAACAATTGATGAAACGTAGAGGTCAAAATGTGCGTAAAAGTGTTATACTTAAACGGCAGTACATTATCTTAAGAGTTGTAATGAACAAAGGTACAAACCCGCTTCCGGTTTGAATTAGAATTCGGTGCGAGCCAAAGGAGCCACTTTATACAAATGCCGTATTTTAAATTAAGTTCCCATGAAGAGGAAGGTCAACACGCTTACACGTAGACTGTTCAGTGTTCAGTGTTAAAACCTCTTCTGAGCAGAAAAGGAATTATGATTAAAATCCTGTTGTAAAAGATAGGAACTGATGCGAATTCGATGAGTTTCACACCATAGCCTATCGTATTATTGGTCAGAGGAGGTATGCTACAGCGCAGCCAGACGGAGACTTGCACAACTTCGCACAAATAAATCACCATTCCTCCACTCATACCTTCACAAAATCGACCCTCAA
>JAQFYQ010003363.1:0-10733 GCA_034694885.1 Buchholzia appendiculata
TATTTAGTTCAATAGTGGCGCCATCTGGTGAGTTGAGATTTAAATAATATATTTCAAATAGTGGTGTCATCGGGCGAGTTAAGATTTAAATAATATTTTTCAAATAGTGGTGTCATCTGGCGAGTTAAGATTTAATTTTTTTTTCTTCATATAGTGGTGTTATCTGGCGAGGTAGAGTTGAATAATAAAATTTGTCATACAGTGGTGTCATCTGGCGAGTTAGAAACAAAAAAAAGTTGTCAAGCTCTATAGTGTCATCTGGCGAGTTAAAGTTAAATTACAATTTTGAAACAGTTTTGCTATCTGGCGAGTTAGAATTAAATGAAAATGTTTCCCAAAAAGTAGTGCCATCTCACAAGTTCGTTAAATTACAATTTAGTTTTACAGCTGTGTCATCAGGCCCCTCTGTTAAGAAGAATAAAATAAAATTAGGAATTTAAAATTAAGTCAAATCAAGAATTAAATCAGATGAATTAAATAAAATTTTGTCAAACAGTGGTTTCATCAGGCGAGTTAAGAGTTCAATTAAACTTTTGACAAACAGTACTAAAATAAAATTTAGTTTAATTCTTACTCTGCAGATGGCACCACTAGTGGTGTCATCTGCAGAGTAGGAATTAAAGGAAATTTTATTAAGCAGTGGTGCCATCTGACGATTTATTTTGGCGAGATTGGGGCGGTTTTGCCCCCCCCCCTTTAAGTCCGTAATACTATAACAAATATGCAGTTATACTATAGGCTCAAATTATAGTGCCTAAGCTATTAGCAATAACAAGAATGAGTGTGCGAAAGCTTATGCGGCACGTTGGCTCGTCAATGCTGTGCATCTCTGGATTAAAGTAATTACGAAGCTAAACGAATACAACAAACAAATTAAATTAAACTAATACTGGTAGTTTATATCTTTTTATCGAATGTTCAGCCGACGTCAAAAATGAACAATATAATTTACATAGCCGTTGAAAAATATACAATACACTAAAATATACTCCAGCATGCACAGCTTGTCGACTGCGTATGCTTTAGCATACACGGCCTCGTCTCCAATACTGTGCATGCTAAAACATACTCCAGCATACACAGGTTCCTGACAGCATACACAGCAAACACGTGTTACCTGTGTTACTTGAGTAGAAAATGAATCCATTTATAGCACATGTGTTAATACTTGAATAGAAAAAGAACTGATTCAAGGCACCTGTGTTACTTGAGTAGAAAACGAACTTATTCAAGGCACCTGTGTTACTTGAGTAGAAAATTAACCTATTTAAGGCATCAGTGTTACTTCAGTAAAGCTTCAACCAGCGAGCTTCTCACCATAAACCCCTAAAGTCTATGTAATGATAAGTTTTAACAGATGGAAAATGTTTAATTAACTATTAAAATGAATTCGACTGGAATTATGCTTATTTTTTCAATGTTCTGCTTTTTCTTTCCCCGTACAGCTGAATCAGTTTCGCAAGCTGCGTTCTTACGGCGAGTCAGAGATGAGGCCGAACGACGAGGACTACGACGGACACATCATGAGGAACTATCGCCCCATCCAACCGATAGGCACACGAAAGATCTACACAGTGGAGAACCTGCACGACATATACGTAGCCGAGGACCCTTTTCGACAAGACACATTCGCACGACTTTCGTCATTTCCAGAATGCATCCGCCAGTGCGGGCGCGCTTGAATTCAGCGGGGGTGGAGGAGGAGGATCCAGCAACGACCACGTGCACCAATCCTGCTGCACCATTCTCTAGGCAGGTGTCGCCACCGTACAGGCATGACGTGTGGCGAGCATTTTCCCGGGTGTTCAGCCAAGGAATCGGCCATGGAGCGGGGGAGGGGTTATTTCATTTTGCAAAGCTCTTTTTGCAAGTGGAAGCTTGAGAGTAGTTTTTACATTTATTCAATAAATTTGATTGTTACAGTTTAATATTTTAAATTCAGCTAAGGTGTTTAATTATTATATCGGTGAAATCTTTAGTTATGTCTTTTCTGATTTGAATAGGCCTATATCGTTAGTGAGAATGTTGGTCTCGCTGGGGTTTACTTTAGTGTATATTTTGTACATAAGTTCGTTTGTGTATTGTTTTATATTCCTCCATACAATTTTTGTCCATCTCCGTGATATGCCAATTCTATGGTGTATATTCTTTGAATGCTTGCCACACAACTGCTCAGTGGTATAAAGGTAACAGATTTTAGAACTGTCACACTTAAAAGTGCTGAATTTTTGTAAGAAATTTTTTCAATAATGATCTGTATAAATTTAACCAATTATTTATTGTAGATGTGTAGAATCCTTTGTGCTAAAATGGAAATCGAAACCAAAAAGAGAGAATTTAATAATTTAGTTTCTAAGTGCATGTTTGAACGAATATACAAGCAGTTTCATTGCATCACACTGTGTTTGATAAAGCGTTCGATAATTTTTGCTGGTTGCTTTTTGCTAATAGATTTCAACCTTAGTGTGGGGCTAGTAGAAAAGTAACCTTATCAAAATGATATGACAATGAAGCAACTTAAAATTTTGCGACAAACTTCATACAGCTGTACATACAACTTCATACAACATGAGGCCTACTACTTTCAAGATCTAAAATTATCAAGATATAAAAATAAATCTTGATAACTTGACACACTTGCGATACACCATAGGACAACATTTTTTGTCTACTCTTCTTTAGTTAATTAATTCATTTGTTTTTATCATATTTTCATATTTATTTCACACTTTATAACTATGATTCATTCACCATACTTCAGCTAGGCGATTGCGTTGATGTATGCTCAGTTACTGTGTACAGCTAGTGTGTATGCTCAGTTACTGTGTGTGTCCTACTATAGTGTGTAGGCTATTCAGTAGTCCACGTCGTACATAGGCCTAATGCTTCTATGTAGAGATGCAGTGCACGATCTCACATTAATTTCAGGTGACAAAATGTACATAAAATATAAAACTCACACTATGACAACAAGATCTGAATAACTGTCTGTATCAAGCCTGAATGCAAGGCGTTAATGACTTGCAACATGCCACTGCATGCCAGATTAATCAAACGGGAAGAATTTATATGGGTCACAAGTTATTTGGCAATTGGAAGTTATTGGGCATCAAGTATATATATGATTTATTGGGCTATCTATGACACAGAACCACAGTATTGAGTCAGTGTATAAATATACAGATTTACATGTTTCAGTTGAACACATTTTGATCAGCTAATGCATTTCTCTGCCTTTCATACAGCACTGCCTGTTTCCATTTATTTATTCATACAGCATTTATGAGTCTCTAGTCTTCTTTTGCTTTCACGCATTGAACAGCAATTTAGGTACAATTAGTACATTAATCATTGAACTATTATTGTTGGTTACACAAAACAGTCTTCTATATTAACGTTTTAGCGCTGTTCACATTATCCAGTTGTGGTTCTACATTGCTAATTTTCTTCCTATCGTTTTTGTTATCGTCATTTTACCCACAGCTTTGCTTTTATCCGTCTGCTAAAGTTTAATACTGCTGCGCTTATGATCAGCAATATTGGCTTGCAAATAATGTTCAAATCTTCTTAAAGCTTCAATACATTGAATAAAATGATCCATTTTCTAAATTGTGAAGCGTTGCAATAATAATAATCTATTCAAATTAACTGGAGGGCAAATTCACATTTTTAATCTCAAAATAATTGAAATTAACAGCCATAGTCGTTATTCACTGAAAAGCTGTACAGTAGTATTTAATGAGAACTCCATGCAAGGCAGTCTTATGGGATAAATTGACGTTTTTCTCTGATGTGACTGATGTTTCTGAATACTTTCCAAGATCGTGCATTGCTATGCATACTAGGATTGAATAGTTACTTTCCAGCTCTTTCAGAATGATCTAATAATAATTATTGTTCATCTTTATCATAGTTTCTATTCTATCAGTTTCCTAACTGCAAACTCTTGCAGGTTGTTGTATAACTGCTTGACGATCTGTTATTAGAATGTTATTACGGTTTTGTGTTGTATTTGCTTTCTAGAAGTATTTTATATTGAATAGCAGTGGTTCGCGCGACATTGTACAGTAGCAGTAGTAGTAGAATTACGTAGGGCATGAAAGCAAGACATTCCTGCTCTATAAGCCTGTCATGTCCTATAAGCCTGTCCTATCCTATAAGCCTGTCATGTCCTATAAGCCTGTCATGTCCTATAAGCCTGTCATGTCCTATAAGCCTGTCCTATAAGTTTGTCATGTCCTATAAGCCTGTCCTATAAGCCTGTCATGTCCTATAAGCCTGTCATGTCCTGCACTAAAATATATTCTTGATGAAAAGTTTTGACAATAGCAAAAGAATCTAAAAATATGATCAAGTCATTTAGACTGATATTGGAGCCAAGGAGTCGTGTTCATGTGCCACACACGTTCATTATATACTACGTTGTCGATTCTATTCACGTATTCTATCCATAGCAAATAATTTCTCATACGTCCAATTTGGAACACAATACGATGCACGTATTGACACTTTACACCCGCCCAGCAAATCACTTAGTTTTATCTCAGCAATGTTGTAAGGGACTCAATTTGTGTTAAAAAATATTATTAAAACTATCAGAATGCTATGGATGATAATAAACTGGTTCTCTGCACGCATCTGGTAGTATGTGATGTAAGTTTTGCACGCGGTATCATCAACACAACCCTATGCCAGCCGATTGAATTACTGCTATGTTTTTGATAGTTACCGTCTATTGCACACCACAGCCAAGCTTCATCATTCACTCGTACTGCTTTCCCCCAGTGTACATAACGCCGTGTATTTCGCCCTTCTATTAGATTTTGTGATGTCTCTCGCACTACGAGTCATTCTGTCCGTTTCTCACTCCGTTGTCTCGCTCGACTGAACATTGAACATTTTAATAAAGGCTCAATACTTCGTGTGCACTACTTATTATTGTTGATATTTTTAGATAATTATCGTCTCTTCTGTATACGCTATTATTGCAGAACGTTTCCGTCGAGTTTTACTTTTCGATTCTTTCACGCTAAATTTACGACCAGTCAAATAAAATTTATTGTTATTGAACATTAAATGTTTGTTTTTATTCAAATTTGTATTGAATCACTTAATTTACATATGCATTTCTGAATGTACACTACTAAAGTAAGCATAAAAGGCCTACATAAAAGGTTGATATTCTACACCTGATCGTCAAGATGCATATGGTTAACTGTGAATAGAAGAGCATACCAAGAATCTGCTAACCTCTTCAAGTTTTGCTCTGAGTAGATGGAAGTTACTGTACAAGTCTGCAGGTTCAAAGATACTTGCTTTTATCGACACTTTTGGTTTTATCACTTCATGCCAGTAATAGTAGTGAAATTTAGGTTTATTACTTTGTATACAGTTGAAAAATAGAACCTAATAAAAACTTTAAGGAAAAGTATTGAAATATGCTCCAAGTTTGAAAGCTAATCAGAGACTCAATTTTCTTGTAAGTTGAGAACATGTGATAAAATAGAACAGTTGTAACCGTTGCAACACAGATGTGACGTGATAACTAACGGTTAAAGGAAGCTAGACACTCGGAGAGAACATGAAGTGCATGGAGAAAAGTGTCCACCTTTCACTGCCACCAATACCGTTACATCCAAAGTGCATGCCCAGTAGCCCACATCATGTCTTGAAGCAGTTCATCACATCATCACTATAGACATCATCTTGATGCCACAGTACATTGCATCCCAAAGTCAATGAAGTATAGACAACTGAAGCTACAGTACATTGTGTCCCAAAGTCTATGAAGTTATAGACAACTGATGCCACAGTACTGTACATTGAATTCCACAAATGAGCAAGTATGTGTGGTAAAGAATCTGTGCTGAACACGGCCACACTTGCAAAGTCAAGGTCACTCCCAGTTTGAAGCTTCGACGGTCAAGGTCAAGGCTCAATCTCCCCCAGATAGATCCTCTTGTCACTAGATCCGGACGCAACTGTTCAACAAAAACAGGATACCAGTTAGATGACAACATAATCATTTATATAAACTAGCAATTCATGGAAAACAGCTGCCTACTAAGTAGTCAAGAATGCAATAAATGTCTAGGAATACTCAACATTACATTTTCATTTGCTGCCAAATAGGACCTCAAAAATTGCTAAATGCTAATTTACTATTATCATTATACCACCGAGCAAAGCATAAACATATATGTATTATTCAGTCAATTTTAAGCAATAATAATTTGTATTACAAACACCATGGCAAGATATACTTCACAGACAGTGGATGATTTAAGAACTTTCTATAGCAGCATGCAGCCTTGACTAAAAGTACATCATGGTTTTAGCCATTGAAGAACATGTACAGCATTGTTAGACACAATTGCAATTTGCACTGTAATTACTACACACACGCATATAATAATGTGTGTGTGTGTGTAATTACTATGATATTCATTTAACAGAAAGTCCTAAACAAACGTAACAAAAATTCACAAAAATTCACAAAAAATAAAGGTCGAGCCAAAATTCAGCTGAAACTTAATTTCTAGCCTTCATCAAAGCTACTCCAAATGTCAATGCAACAAAGAGTAGAGGATAGAAACTAACTGATTGGTTCGATGGGATGGAAGTCGACTTCGTTGACAGAACCGGCGTGACCCGGAAGTTTGTAGAGAATACGCCGTGACGTCGTGTCCCAGACGTAGACGAATCTGTCTCCTGATCCGGCCGACACCTTGCCTCCGTCCGGACTCCAAGCGCAGCGCAGCAGGTTCTAACAACACACACAATACACATCTTTGAAATCATCTGTGGTTTTGTGGATTCTTGCGAAAGAAGGTGTACTACCTTAGATATAAAGGATCCTTTTCAAAACTCATTCAGATAGAAGTATGTGCACATGTTACAATCACGATTAATAAGTCTGCAAGATTCATAATGGCCAGATTCAAGAACTTTTTGATTGGATAGTTTGCATCGTCATCATTGGCAGTGCTCTCAATTATCCCCGCACCACACGAAAATGTCCCCCTAAAACAGGGGGAAGAATTTCCAGCTACCACAGGGGGATTTTTTCCCTACCACGAAAGAAGGGAATTATTACTGTTTTATTTGAGCAATGGAATATACATGTACATGCTAACATACATATTTATTCTCAAAAAGATTTAACAGAAAAATCTGTCGTCAGTATATTCTGACAAATGAACAATAAAACAGATCGACTCAAAAGAAACAAATAAGTAAAACTGCAGGACATGTTACAAAACATCCAAGGGAACTGCAGCATGCTGCCCATTATTATCGTACAGACTGGCATTGCCCACAATCAGCACTAGGGATAATCAAAGTTGGTTGGGCAATACCAAAATGTTTCTCTCCACAGCTATGATGATGATATATTACGAAATATCTGACGCGCATGCTTGTGGAAGTTGTGGTGATTTAGCTCTGCAGAATATGTGCAAATGAGATTTTTGATCGTCACTGCAGCTAAATTTACAGCCGGATGCTCGTTTTGATGCCACAAGTCTCACTGATCGCCTTGTCGGGCATATAGAAGAACATGTAGCTGATCTTAATACGTTTCCAAATAGCATTGTATTTGTTGAGTAACAGATACAGGTTCTCACATCATAAATAACATTAAAGTGCAGTAAGATTCCAAAGTCGAATAATCCCCAACAAAACAACTAGGCTCAGTATTAAACTAATCGCTTAGGATTATGTGACAAAATAAAGGAACTCAAACAGATTAAATCACTGACCTTTTCAAAAACATGCTGATTTCCTTGAAATATTTTCACACACCGCTCTTGAGGAGCAAACGGCCGAACATCCCAAATTCTCACTTTACAAAACAGATCACACAAATAAAACTGTATCTCTAGACATAAATGGAGAACATACATTATGTCAAGATACAGACAACTTACATCTAGGACTATAGTTAACATAAACTTAAAGATATAGTTTACGTAAACTTAAAGATAAGGTTTATGAACACTTAAAGATAAGGTTTATGAACACTTAAAGATATGGTTTACGTGCATATAATGCTGCAATGTACTTGCATACAAAGGTATTGTTAACATGCAATTGCATTCAACAATTCCTAAATACACAAGCAACTACGAAAATTTAATATTATGCATTTAATTTAAAATTATGCAAAAGCATAATATTAAAGTTCTATCAAACTTTGCAGCAGAACTGTTACTATATGAGAAGCACTACGAACATGGATCAGCTTACTGTTTACTCCCACACTCCCACATACATTTCTAACACTAACACACTACAGCAACATGCAAAAGAGACATAAAAAGAGTGTGTGATGAGAAGCTACAATAGAACCGTGTAAGACCTGTGTTATCCATGGCCGTCGTGAGTAGATAGGAACCGTCTGGACTCAGCTCCATGCCAGTCACCGTGTCCGTGTGACCACGCATCGAGTACAACACCTCGTTACGTCGTAGATCCCAGATCTGCGCACAAATAATACACATCAACTATATTCCATCCCGATTTATTAAAATCACTGCAATAAAACTAAGAGCTCAGTTAACGTAAATCTTTGTGAATATCATAACATTCAATAAAGAGCCCAAAGAGCCCCTCACACCACCAACAGTAACCTGTTATATGCATGTAAACCTCTCATGCCTAAAAACATCAAACATAACCAGACACCTGTACATAAACCTACTTACGCTGTACACACCTGTACATAAACCTACGTACTCTGCACACACCTGCACACGAGCCTACGTACTACGTCATTTACAACACAGAAATACTTCAATTTATTGCATGCCAACACTTATCTCGAAATTTACTGTATATAAGTAGGAATTTCATGTAAAATAATATTACTACAATCATTGAAACAAAAATATTGAACTATGTATTCCTTATGATACCAATGAACACGTAGTGGTGGAACACGTAGCCACCTAGCGAATACTAATTTTTACAAAACTTCCCATTGTTTGCAAGCAAACTCACGGTAATCCAACTCAGCAGAGCTGATGCATTTACGCATTTTTGATTTTGACTTAAGCCAAAGTTTCCGGCCGTGATGCCAACAGTTATGTTCCTCCTATTTAGAAAAAACGTAAATTGCTTGCATGCGCTATACACGACCTCCCTCACTGAACTATGCAATTCACACTGCAAAACATTCTGGACTCTCAGACTCAACGCTCAAAAACTGAACATCATTGATTTCTACGTGACACCCGCCAAACTGAAATCCACGAGTTGAGAGAGGTCAAAGTTCATACCTTGATGTCGTTGTCAATTCCACCGCTAAGGATCTGTTCGGCCGTGTCACTGAAGCAGACGGATGTGACCTGGAACGTGCTCTGCATCGTCTGGATCGCTATCTTCTTACGGGAATCCCAGAACTGACGCAAATACAATACTCCAATACACAGTTACGACAAGATATGATTTGTTCAAGTTAGTATCTGAGGCAGGAAGAAATTATGAAAACTGCCACTGCACAGCCCGACAAAGTTCAAGTCATAAGCGGCAATAAATGGCTAGTAGTCTGATCAGAACTGTGGCATGAGTGCAGGCTACTACCGTCTGCTATTTGGTTCTTTCACAATGGTGGGGTTAGCCTATGCCTGCCGCCACTAACGAAACAATGAGAAGAAGAATTCACTCTGAGGAAGAGAAATCACCCTATTTCCGGGATGGGTCAACACGGGTATGCGGTCGTAACAATGCAGTCGTAATGAGCCCTCTGGACATTAGAATGCGCTCTCTGGACTTTAGAATGCGCCCTCTGGACATTAGAATGAGCCCTCTGGATATTAATCAAAGTCTATTCATGTAAGTGAATAGTATACTATAAACAGACGATGATTATGATGAATGATGTTCGTGAAGCAAATAATAATTTTCTTATTGAATGAATGAATACTTAAGCACCTACAATGCTTTTAAAAGTACAAACAATTTAGGCCTAAAGTCTTTTATAATTAACTTATAGCCTATATTTATAATATCTAACTTTTATATTTATAATATCTAAACAAAACCTGCTAGTAAAAATGGTAAATATTGAATAGCCTACCTGTAGTTAGTAGAAACTACTGGGAAAAAAGTAAATATTTTCATAGAAAACAAAGCTATTAACTGCTCAGCGAAATTAGTAAGCTGACAACAAAAAGAGACAAATACGCAAGACACGTTCACATGACCTACCCGCACTGTCCCGTCATCACTGCCGCTGCACAGCATCTGTGGACCACGTCTCGCCACGTCGCACGAGTTGACGAATGTCTGATGACCTCGGAACTTTCTGATCCGTTCACAAACTTCAGCGTCCCACAGAGAACACGTCTTGTCCGTAGAACACGACACTAACTGACTACAAACATGACAGAGGCATTAGTTGACTACACACATGACAGAGGTATTAGTTCACTACACACGTGACAGAGGCATTAGTTGACTACACACACGACAAAGGCATTAGTTGACTAAAGACATGACAGAGGCATTAGTTGACTACACATACGAGGGGTGATTGATAAGTTCGTGGCCTAAGGTAGAAAGAGTTGAAATAAATGAATTAACGTAATTTATTTCTCAACATAATCTTCTTCCAAGTCCACACACTTAGTCCAGCGATGCTGTAGCATTCTGATACATGTTTTGTAGAAGTCGGGCGGTTGGTCCTCTAAAAACGTGGTAACAGCACCGATGACGTCATCGTCAGTGTCGAA
>JAQFYQ010003364.1:0-10732 GCA_034694885.1 Buchholzia appendiculata
ATAGATAGATAGATAGATAGATAGATAGATATACATGTATATATCCAAGTTGTCCAATAGAAAATCGGTTTCTCTAATTAACTTCTATTGTAATTTTCAATTGTATCCATAGTTTGTGAAGTTAAAAATAATCCAGTTGATGGTTTTATCTGCATTGTGTGCATGCGCTCGCTGCCTGTTGTGCAATGTTGTGCATGCCACAGATTACATTTGCTTTTGATGGTGTGCCACCTGCTTCTCCGTCGTCTTCTGCCGTTTTGTAATATTTTAAATACTTTCTGTGATATCATGTGTTTCTTTATGCGCGCAATGGCAATCTGGAGCTCGTTTCTTCTTTGCAATTAAATGAGAATAATGACGCCGCAGCATATGCAGTTCAGACCAGTGAAGTTATTTATGCATTATACAGTATATATGCAAGCATTTTGTTTGTATGTCTTGAACTTATGTTTGTCGAACTTATTGTTTGTATTTCCAGCCTTTCGGATAATGACATTGCGGTAATCATGAAAAGGTCTGCGAGATTTCATTCTATGTCTAGCAAGCAATTTACATGTTTTTAAGAAGTTTACCTATAATTGACATATAGCTATGATGAACTAAACTGGAGAAAAAGCTATGAGAACTAAAGTGGAGAAAACTAGGATTTCATTTATTTATTCACTGGCTCACTAACTCGCTCACTCAATCCATCATGAAGGCATTCTTCTTTTTGAATCATTGACGCTTGTTTGCATTCAAAATTAGACCAAGTGCTCTATGCTTTTGCTGTAACGTACCGTAACGCAAAAAATTCTCAAAAAACTCGACGTTTTTTTAAATATTATCTTGGAATTGAATAACTCAATGGAACTACTAGTAGTCGTTCCTAGATTGGAATTGTGAGCGATTTGTCAACATTTGTAATTAAGGTAATTGAAAACCGAATTGTACATGCATATTCTAAGATTTTTTAAATGTTTTTATCTAATACATACATTGCGATATTTGTTCACCTAATGTTGTCAGTGATGAGGTATTGATGATCAGATATTTATAGGAGAGCAAATATGAAGCGCATTGAAGTCCCCTGTACAACTGTGTAATTGGCTTTTAGAAATAACAATTAGAGAGTAAAGCTGTAACCTGTACTGGTTTTATTAAATTAATGAGTTGCTTTAAATTCACTGAATGTTTCCTCTTTCACTTGTTTAGCTCTCCCTCGTTGCCCTACGATGCTGGATCTCATCAGGAGTTGGTCAACTCTGTGATCGTTGGGAGATCAGCAACTAATAAGAACTGGTCTTCAAGGTTTGCAGACTTTTGCACTAACGGAATGAGATACAGTATTAATAAATATGATATTTGAGTAAGAATTATATTTTAAATTTGCAATAAAGCGTAATCGTACGTCATCGCTATGTCGTCATTATTTATTCAGCGATTGCGCTCTTCTGGTTCATAGCCGGTCACTATAAAGCGAAACCATCAGCCAAGTAAAGGATATACAAATTCGCCATCCAACTGCGTAAGCTGACAAGATTCAACTGTTATAAGCCGTAGTCTGCATGGTTCCGCTTTCGCACGGATCGTTGGCAACAATATCGTAATTCTTGAGAGTTGTTAGACCAGGGTTGTCTATGCGTGAATTATAACAATATAACAAATAAATAAATAAAACGACTAAGCATGTAGCTTTGTTTTGCGGAGTTTCAATCATAGGAGCGAAGAATATATATTATCAAATTGTCTGTCATTCGTTATAAGGAGTTTTGATTGATACTATAGGAAATCTCAGTCGTACTGTTGGTGCTATATGCGGAATTAAATCTTTCTGGCGCTGAGCACGTCCCAATTTAATAACCTAAATTGGCTAATGGAAACGTCGACATAATTTGTTGGATTTAATGCAGAGGATTGTACAGAAGAATGCCCTTCCTCATTGCTCGGATTTCATTACTCGATCCGTTAGGTATACGTGTAAAAAGTTATAGATGTATTTTACTAGAGTAAGCATATTAAAACGTAGAATTAACTACAGCTTCGTCTCATTTGCAGACTCGTTCTTTTTAATTCTTTTTGTTGTGTGTAGACGTTACGCGTCGTGTCTTATAAACACTATTGCTGTCTTGGGTGTTGACATTAATTCCTAGTTTGTTGACAGTTATTTATCTCTGTTGTTTACATCATTTTCACGTGTGTTTAGGAAAGGTCCGTGTGTAGGAGTGCAAGTGCAGGACGGTCCTATAGTTGTCAGTTACAACCGGTTTATAAAGTTTGTTCTAGTAGCTGAACGCAAAGCGTACGCTATTGGCTTCTTGCCAAACAATACTGGACTAAGCAGCCCTGCGAACAAGATTGAATTCAATTAATTTGATCCGAAGGTTGGACCTCAGTTTAGTTCTGTAACCCTATTTGTGATAAATATGCATTTTTTATTAAGGCAGTTGAAGAAGCGCACGAATCCTTCTTAAATAATCGTTTTTGATTATTTTTGGGATCTGATTTCAAGATATGATCTGAAACCGAATTTGACTATGGCTTGGATTTTACAGAAGCCATGAAATTAATTCAGTATACACATCAAAGGTAGTTTGGTTTCTGCTTTATTGTTATGATTATTGTGAATGTGGACTCCAAAACCTCGGAGGAAAGTGCTGCTGTATTGTCACCATGATTAAAACCTTAGCAAATTCTTTACCTGGCAGTTCCGAAATTATGATTAAGATTTAGACAAATTTAATCAGGTATGAAAAACAAATGGTGAGCCTTGTTGCTAGAAAGAATTGCAATTGTCCCTGAGCTTCTTTATGCTAACAATTTAACCACCGTAATCGTACTCGCATTCTCGTGACTATTTCAAGTGTATTTTTTAAGTGTGACAAACTAGATAATTTTTTTATTTCCGTATATTGCAGGTTTTTCCTTAAATTCTTCAAGCTGAGCTCCAGACATGGTTGTTTTATCTTAGCAAAATTACTGGTCGAATGAATTTTTATTGTACTTCAATAATTGTGATACAGCTTAAGATTTATTATTAAGGTTTATAATGAGTTTAAATATTGTTATTTATTATTATGAGTTTAGTTTGTCCTGTTGAACTTAACTTATTTTCTGAAGAAGTTAGCCTAAATTGATATCCTTTCTTTCGGTGCCGATATTTTTCAAAATTATAATGCAAATATGCCACATTTGCTTTTCTGATAAAATTTTGCAATGATTTGTCATTTAATTGCTACTTGATGAAGTTTATGATGTGGTTACAGAGCATGAGGGTCTCTGTTGAGAGGTCAGTGGACGGAGTCGAGCCAGACGGTGATCTAACCAGAATTCTCTACGATTATGCGGGAAGTCTCACTGGATTCCAGATGTCATATGTGATCAGATCAGACAATGAGCTACTGATGACTTCAAATTGTCGGCGCTCATATGAATCTTTGCTTGCAGTTTGCACTGGAGTCCATTATGGATTGGTAAGATTTTTTAAATATTAAAAACATAATACTGGGTTAGCTATATAAATGTGTGGTTATGTTCCTTAAAGATAAACTAGAAAGCCTTCGCTGTGTTGTCATGAAAATTACACGGAAGGTTGGATTATATTTGCAATGGTGATCATTATGTTTGTGTAAACAATATTTGTACAGATCGCGAACAGTTTAAGGATGAAACCAGAGCTTCTTTACGGTGATTAGTGCTTAATCAGCGTAATTATAATTTAGTGTTTGATTTGTGTTTTAGACATTGTTTTAAGTTTGGTAATGTGGAGAGAAAGGGCGACAGTGCACTTGATCAAAATGGGTAATTTAGAGGTCAAGGTAGAAATATTGAATCAATTGTGTGATATTAAATATGGAAAGATTGATAGCAGAGCAAGAACGTGACCCTAATTTGTAGAAAGAACCATTGTTTAAAATGTCTAAACCTTGCTAGCCTTAAAACTCGCGCTATATAACGATGTAGATGATGATGACGATAATGACGATGCTACCGACCGACCGCCGATTGAAATGTTGTGGCTAAATAATGGCGGCGACATATATTATATTATTTTGTTAATATATTATTTGTTTAATATATTATCTTGTTGTGTTCAGCTTTTCGTAAACGTGTCGACTCAGAATCTCAGCCTCAATATTCAAGACGCGACTGCAACAGACAACAAGCGTGAAATGACACTGACTGGCATTAAAAGTAAAGGAACACCAAAACCAACAACTCAGTTCCAACCAGTTATACTTCCAAATAATCGATATCGTTTGTCTTGGCTCGGAAATCCAGCTCCCTCTTCCGTTGATCTTTCCATCTACAAACTTGACCTGTAAGTAAATTTATATCGTTTGTCTTACAAACTTAATGTTAAGTAATTTCATGTCCTTTATAACATAGTTAATTGCATTTATCTTTTGCAATCCGATGGTCGATCATTGTTTTATAAAATGGAAATCTTATTTATGTGAAAGAATTTTGATATTATGTTCTGAAACAAAGAAATCTGATCTTTCAACATTTTTGGTGTAATTTGGGGATTTTAATTAATTTAATTGTTTGATAAATTAGATTGAAATAGTATAAACAACTTTTAGCATAATTAACTATTCAGAGCTATGCCTTGTGGAGAACCTGTGTTTTTAATAATGTTATGAATGTGTCAGATTCATGACTATCATTATATTTTAGTTTCATATTTATACAATTGTATTATAGTTAGACTATTTCCATCTGGAGGACGTTAATTACTTTAATTATTGTTAATCTGTGTTGAATCAGGAATGAGTACACCGTGCTGGAGATGTGCTATCCTCCCAACACGACGTTCACGGTGTCAAGACGCGTGTGGAATCAAGTGTTGGATTCTGTCGTCAGCAGCAGCACTGTGACGGGCGCTAAGAGTCTACAACAGTTTGATGACGATAAAGCAGGCAATACTTTCTTCTGGGATTCGGCTAAAAGGTCAGTATTCTAATTTTTTTTTGGACGTTTTTTCTACTGCTTAACATTATGAGAATGAGATTTATTGATTTGATCATTTATTAATTCACACGTAACACGTGTAAGCAACACAATATAGAGGCAAAACATAAATTAGTGCCAAAGATAGTGCGATTAAAACGGCCACAAAGGCGACGACACGCTAAAGCGGACCGCTGCAAATAATAAAATATAAGAAAATTACTACATAAATCAATCTGTAGATTAACATAATGAAAAACAAAGTGATAAATTAGTTGTTAATTAGTAGCTGTAAATAGGCATAAGCTGTTTTTACTGCAAGGTTGAAAACTAAGCAGATGTGCAGAAATATTTTAGCAAAAAAAGTGCAAATTTACATTTAAAACTTGCCACAGAGCGTGACAGAACACAATTGGCATGTAAGCATTTCCATTTAACATTAGAAGCATTTAGTTCTAAGTCAATTTCATAATTAGGTCTGACTAATTTCAGTGGATGTCTGCGAGTATAAGAATAGTTAGTAATATGAATAACTATGTATAAATTTGCCGTAACGCTTTAGTTATTCATATATAAACCTTCACTTACTCTGCTGCAGACAGTTTGGAACCATCAGACTAGTGCTGTGCATGACTAAAGCATTGTACTGCTTAGATAACGAAATTTCCTTCTATGACTCGACGAATAGACTCGTTTCGCGGCATCGCTTGCAAAGCTTCCTTATTCTTCATCGAGTGAATTCTATTTGTTATATCTTGTTTATTTTTCAGTCTTCTGTACGTGAAGCTCGTAATGTCTGGGGAGCCGGACGACTTCGACTACTGTCCGGTCGAAGGATGTTACTTTTATACCGTTACTGCCAACGTCACATCAACAGAAGAATTCAGTTGCAATTCGCTCTAACAGTTTCAACTGTTTGACTGATTATTAAGTAAAGAACCGTAGAATAGATGTAGTAGTATTATTAGTAGTAGTTTCGCCGTGTGAATAAAAAGGGGCTCCTAGGGAGGTTGGGAAAAATATCAAGCTAGGTGTTACGATGCAGCTTTATAATTGTTGTCTCAAACACAAAAGGGCAAGGGAGAGTATTTTATGAACTTACTAACAAACGAAACAGTAATAAAATTTTAAGACATTCGTTATTGATGTATTTGCTTGACCAACTCGAATCAATGGCTGCTTGTGTACGATGTTCACATAATAGGATTTTGAGCATGACATTTTCATTTCGCTGTAGTTGTACTCTTGTCATGGTATTCAGCAGACCTCTATGGCGTATGTAACAATATTATTAAGGTCATGAATTCTAGAGGCAATTCGCTAATAAATAAATAAATAAATATATATATATATATATATATATATATATATGTCTCAGATGTTCTTTAATTCTTGTTATTGTCTTTTTTAGCATTGATGCATGTTTGCATTGTAAATATATGTAAATAGAGCGGCCGATAGCTCAGTCACTCAGTCAGTTAAGCACTCGCCTCGTGCGCTAAAGGTCAGGGGTTCAATTCTCGGTTCAGGCAGAGTTATCGGCAACAAAATCGGGCAAATTTGTATACACTCTGTCGCCTCTGTTACCAAGCAATATAAATTGGTACTAGCTGCAAAAGGCTATGAAAGTGAACTGGCGTGTTTACCTAGCACACTAGCCCCGGTTAGGTGAACTTCTGTGCTTGCACTACGTTAGGCTGAGGGCTGTGTGGGGAGATAAGCGCCCAGGCAACCTTCCTAGGAAGACGTCAAATACTTCACTTTTTCTTTTAAATATATGTAATGAGTAAAACAGAATGTATGAAAATGAAATAAAGAAAGACGACAATCAAATAATCATGAGTGACATGCTGTAACAGTTCAAGTAAATTTGTTTATGAGGAAAACATAAATAACTGTAATTGAAATTTTATCTGTATTTACATTTCCGAATAGTAAACTGATGAAACTAAAGTGCTGTATAAAGAGCGCAGCAGATTTGAAAGCAGGAATCACAATGCTAGAACTAAGAGGCAGTACTTTGAGTAGACGCCACGTTGTTGACTTCCGTGTTTCTGTCCTTTTGTAAGTTTTGTTTATTAATTATTGAATAGTATGATAATTTATAATGCTCAGAATTCAGACTCGAATTCATAATTCAATAATGCTAATATCTTACTTTTAGTATTTTAACTTCTTGTTTAAACATTAAAAAGCCTAAAATAGTACGTTAACAAGCATGTAATCATGAAATAAAATTAAGGTAGAGAAATGTAAAAATTTAAACTTAGAAAACTGCAGCGACTGTATCGGACAGTGTATCCATATCATTGTCAACACAGTGGACCAATGTAACACACTGTGCATATTAAACACGCATGATTTTCATGGCTGATCGTTCGGTAATACCTGCTCTGTAATCATTATACATAACTCGCTGAAGCTACAATATGTATTATTTTATATTAACCTTATTTTATCGAATTTTATGCAACAACAATTTCAGGTAATGCGTTCCACATGCTAACAACGCGTGATCAAACAAATACACTCTCTTAAATTAGAATGAGATCGTCTAGGAGCAAGTTTACGCCAGTGTTCTACGGTCCTCATTACTGACGAAAGTTGGAACAGTATCTGTGTCGTGTAATCCATTTAGGATTTTCTATACTTTCATCGTGTCGCATCTTGCACCTTTAAGCTTCACCACTGGAAACTGCAAGTGAAACCATCTTAATTTTAATAAACGATGCATACACGCATTAGCAAGGGTGTAGTTCTCCTCTGGACTTCCTCCATATCACAAAAAGACCAATTCTGTAAGGACTCCACATGTACTGAACTGACATGTTCAACATGACTGCAGATCATAAGCGGCGTCAGATCGCTTGACTTTGGGGGGGGTGCTTGAATAAACTGGAGGAGGGATTCTTCAGTTTACTTTATCTCACGGTCGGGGGAACAAATTTGCACCAAAATTTTGCCTATCAAATAGTTGGGTATATAGCCCCTAAGCCCCTAATATGCGCCGTCTAGGCGGGGATCAACTTCTTATACAGTAATATACACCATTAGAAAAAAAACTTGAAAACTCTGTTAATGTGTCACAGTATTTGAAATAATATGATTAAATACTAATATTAATGCTGATCTAGTTCTAAAAGTTGTTCCATTGGTCCATATTTTTTTTGCTGCTAGTTCACATACTGTCGGAATCAAGTTGTACTACTACAATTATTTCTATAACCCACATACTTGCTCCTTCCCCATCGATATGGCTGACGAATTCTACGGTATGTCTTTCACGCTGTGCTTAAGTATGTATTGATGACTTTCATCACGAAATTCTTAAACGTTTGGTACAACATAACGTGGTCAGAATTGTGATATTTTCAGCCCTGTTATTTCAATCGTTACTTGGCTTCACACTTTACTGATCCGATAGGCAACTGACCTCAGTCTTGACAGAGTTGAACTTGGCTGCTATTTCTAATGCGTCATTTAATAGAAAAATGCGAGATTTGAAACACGAACATTTGCAACAACCGAAATTTCATAATCAAAATCAAAGGTAAAAAAATCGAAGCTTACGTCTTATCGTGAGCTTTTTAGTCGACATGATTAAGAATAGACAACAGTTTGGGTACTAGCTAGAACTAAAACAATAAAAAATAAAAAATGGCCAAACTTTATACAGCAAGAAAATCATTGTGTCGAATATATAAATATTACTGATCACTTGTCTTCTGTGGCAGAATATCTATATCAATCATTAAAACAGTGGATAAATATAATAGTAGCTTGTTCAAATTAATATTATCGTTCGAGCGCAGTGTAATTACTAGGGATAGGATGTTCATGCACTTAAAAACTGGTCAACTATGAACTTAAAATGCGTGAAATATGCAGCTTAAATCAGTGAAGTATGCAGCAAAAACGCACGAAATATGCACAAAAAATGAGCATGATATGATATGAGCGCATCAAATATGTATATCGACAGAATATAAAGACCAATGTAAGAACACCAGCAATGATTTGAACCCATTTGACTAGAGTATAGAGGGAAATGATGTGTTTTTAGACCGAATAAAGTTCAGAATTATTTTTTTAGAGATGGAGTGATAGAGGCAGTAATTTAAAAATAATTTTGAGTATTAACGACAAAATTATCAAAAAAATATTAGGCATTCACGAAAACTTTTTGGGCATAAGCGACAAAAATTTGGGCATGCGTGACAAAAATTTGGACATTCACGACAAAAAATGTGGGCGTGCGCGACAAAAATTTGGGCATGCGCGACAAAATTTTGGACAAGCCGCGACAAAAGTTGGGTATGCGCGACAAAATATTTACGTAATTCGCATTAAATGGTCAAATATTCACTAAAAGCGCGTATGTTATACACTTTAAAAAAATGGGTCAATATATGCACTTTCATGCACAATAAGAATGTCACCAAACATTGGGATATCTGCTTAGCTGCACTTAAATTCGATTCTTTTTTGAAAATAATGAAAGGATAAAAACATGCAATTGCATGAACATCCCAGCCTTAGTAATTACACATAAAAGAAGGTCGTCATTATTTGTAACGGCCGGTTGCTCTTCCTTACACCATCTATTTCTCGACAGTTTTTTATTCAGTTTATCTAACAATGAATTATTATCAAAATAACGAAATAATTATGTACGTAAAATAAATGTAGGTCATCTACTAATATAGAATATCCTAACCACGTAGATACTGGATTTTCTCCTGCATAGCTGTTTTGCATAACCTATTTATGACATTTGTCCAGGAAAAGACAAACGTAGGACAATTTGTCCTATGTTTGATTACTTTACAACAGCGAGTTTATACTGACAAACATAGCTTATTTATTTATTTGCATATTATTGTATTTTTTGTTACAATTGCAATAGGTTTTTTTCTGTTATCATATAAATTTTCATTTGATCATTGGCATTTTATTATATTGGTAACCCGCACGAAGGCCGCGAGGTTCCTCCCTTCCATCTACGCTATAAACATTGTCGATTCAGCTGTTTAAATTGTATGTTGATTTGTTGTGGCTTGGGAAAATAAACGCCTATTCTATTGTCTTGTGTACGGTCTGATTTGAAGAGCTTGCGACTAAGTGCGGAGGCTGCACATGACCGATGCGTTGTGAGAAGAACTATTTTTTGTTCTTCACATTTAATGGATAATACACAGAGCCAAAGCTCCAACATCGTGCACACATAAACGACGGCAAGGTTTACAAGTTATAGAATAGGTGAGTGAAAGGAGAGACGAAATGATATGACAAGTGACCAGAAAGATTAAGGATGATGCACAATATATTGATCAAACTAAAACATATTAAACTTATTGCTAAAGCTTATTTTTAAAACGTCTCACCCTTGTTGTCAAGAAAAGCCAGATTTCAAGAGTTGATTGTGATTGTATGTACTCTGTTAGGATCTGCAACTGTATGTCTGGGCGCACGTGTGAGTACGTGTGAGCACAGAGCTGGTCAATGAGTTCTTTTATACGTCAGTCTTACTGTACTAATTCGGTATAATAGTGTCAATTTTTTCGCGGTGTTTGACCCCGTGACCTGATCACGTTCATGCAGGGCCGTATTTAAGGGGCGGGGGGTGTTTCGGATTCAACCCCCCTCCCCCCGAAAAAACTTTTTCTTTAAATTAATGATGTTTTCTGAAGAAATTTTTGAAAAAAGGTCAAACCTCCCCCAAAACGAAAATTTTGTAAAAAGGTCTTCACAATTTTTTGACCCCCCCCCCATGAAATCCTGGTTACGGCCCTGCGTTCAC
>JAQFYQ010003365.1:0-10730 GCA_034694885.1 Buchholzia appendiculata
CTCTCTCTCTTTCTCTCTTCCTCTCTCTCTCTAGCTCTCGTTATGCTGTCGCTGTTTTTCATAAAACACTATTTCCCGAAGCTTACGCCCTTATACAGAGAGTAAGGTTTTGAATGAGTGTATATTAGATAGAACGTGATTTATTCAGGGCGCATTATGACAGGCTGCACCACAGCCTGGCCGTCTGTAGAATGAACAATTATTTGTGATCTAGCGAGGAGCGGAACACGCTTCAACCGGAATAAAGCGTAATCAGGAAAAATACTCGCCTAAAACGCTCCTCAATCAACATGCCGTGCCTTCTCATTTACCAGTCAAAAACCCGTCATAGACGTACAGGCACACACACGCACACAAGCACATACACACACATACAAAAACGCACACAGACAAACAAACAAACAAGTATACCTACCCACACATGCACGTACAACATACACAAGTACAGATATGCATAGGTACGGGAAGTGCATTAAGTGATTATCACATTTGATAACTCATTGACGGAAAGTATAACAAACGCATCAGTGCTAATAGCTTTCAGTGGTAATTGATCCTTGCGGCTGTGACACCGCCTTTGACCAAACATACGTAGGTAACCTAACCGGTGAAAGATCATCCAGGAAAACTTGTTCTCAGATCAACAACCCCCTCCCCCCTGACGAGTTGTTGGTGTTCCACCAATATGTCGTGGACGGGCGGAACTACTCTTATGGTGAGCCTTGTACGGCCACAACTTGTTAGGATCGAATTACTATTAGTGGATTAAATATAATTGAATCAAAAACTCTTTGACTCGATATCTAATTAAGTATAGTTTTATACATAAAATAAGGAAGAATGCAGTTGCAGTTACTTCGTTAAAGCAGGCGGTTAAACTTGAGCAAAAAAGTTACAACACAGAAGAGGACAGAACAATGACGACAACAAGACTTGCTCGAGATCACCAACTCCCCAAAACTTTCGCCAGAAAATGTGTGCTCGCGATCACCTCTCACTAGTGCTCGAAGTCAAAAAATTCTAGTGAGAGGGAACAATTTGATGATCTAGATGGAGGGAAGTGGCGGTTGAAATTGTCTTTAATAAAATTCCTGACGAGCTATAGGTGAAAAAATCGAGTTGGGGAGAATCCATGGCATCATCCCGACGGTTGAAAACAAATTTTAGTGGGGACGAAGCACTCTATTGGGGAAATCACTCGTTCCCCGTTAAATCGAGCACTGTCTCACGAGGCTGTGCTTCACGGGGTCTTAGTACCGGGTCTTACGACGACTTCCTGGTTATTAAGATTGCGCTCAGACTACCGCTCACTAGTGACTAAGGGGTCTTCTAAGGAAACTTGTGCCAGATTACCCCTCCCCTTCACGAGGGGGTCTTACAAGGAAACTCGTGATCAAACTATCCCCTTCACAAGCAAGTCTTCCAAACAAGCTTGTGCCTAGGTTACACCCTCACGAGAGGGTCTTCCAAGGAAGTCTGTGCCCAGATCATCCCAACGAGGATGCCTCCCGAAGAAGCCTGTGCCCAGATAACCCGCTGACGGTGGTCTTGATGACCTGATTTGAAGAAGTCAGTGAGAAGTTGAGAACCGCGTGACAGACTTTGCCAAAACACTATGATTCTAAAAGACAAATTTTGTATTGTTATTCAACCAATAGAATGTATTGATGGTTGCCTAATAACGTTGAAGCCCGTACGAGATTGCAGTATAATCGACAAACCGAAACTTTCGTGACGTCAAACTTCCTTTTTATTTTAGATTTTGCTTCAGTGCTAATCTGGATGATTAGGCAACTCTTGGTGTTAATCGAGTGCCACACAGCTTAAAGGAGATGTGGCGTACAATGAGATGCCAGTCAAATGCTTACCTAAAAGGCACACTACATTCTACTAATGCACGTACAGTACATGGCATACGCATGCCATGTACTTTTCACCTTCAACATAAATTACGAGCAATCAGTTGTCTCCAAATTTATAAAAATGGAATGATATAATCACGCATAAACGCTCCTTTCGCGAATTCTGGATAACGAGGGCTCTGCAGCTAGATCAAGAGAACAATTTCGTCGTGGGGGGGACCCAGCCCAATGTGACGTAATTATTGATCCCTGCAGATTGCAGAATATTACGCAGTTTGACAGGATGATCCAAAAAGACACGCGGTTCCAAAATTACCAAAAAGTGTGACCTATTAAAAATATGACCTCCAATCCTCTTCCCAGGGAACATAATTACGTGTATTGTCGTGAATGTGAAGATTTCATCAGCAGATGACATCATTCGTTTACATCATTCAGGTGATTCAAACAAGCTGCCTCGACTTCAATCCACGGGGAATATACTGTATGCCTGAATGAGTGAAAAGTTAAGACCTTACTAAGAGGATTATAAAAAATGGTGTTATATCAGCATGAAACAGTAAGCTTTGCTTATGAAATTTGTATAATAGGATATGATCACGAAGAAACGAACCAGACCACAACACGATTGCTGAATTTCATTTCTCTGCTGACTGCACGATATATCCCAATATCCGGATAGCTTAAAACAGGTGGGGATAGGTAGTATGTGCTCAGAAATAGTATGAGCACAAAACTGTCATCATTTCGGACCTTATAGACTATCTTTTATCTGTAGGACTTTTGTACATCCCATGCTTGGGTTAGCGCCCTTTATTTAAATCACGTCAACTCCACAATTTATTGCCGACTTAAAACCAGGCAAGGGATGTTAGAAAACACTAAGAAATTTCTCGCCACCACATTCACTGTTCTCCCACCCGCCCAGAAAAAAAATCGTAAAGTAAAAAACCTGGACAAATTCTCGTCGTCATTGCAACTCCACTCTCGTCATAACATTTTCATGACGTCGACACACTCTAGATGTTTTTTACACAACCCCATCACGCAAATTCTGTAGAAAAGAGCTTGATTGTAAAATCTCCCAATTTCCTTGCATAAAAATATTCTGCTACATGGGTCTAAGCTTGCGATCATACAAGGTCTTTAACAATTGAATTTTTTTCTTATTTAATTCAGACATTTTTTGTTAACTTAATTCAAGGGCGTAGTTAATGTATCTAAGTTAAATTGAAATTTAAATAATGTTGTGGACTTACGAATTGATAATGTGAACCGAATTTGGAAAGTCGGTTTCAGTGCTGAATGGAAATCATATAGCTCGATGACTTGTGGCTTTGTTACAAAGTACGATTTGTAAATATAACACGCAATTCAAGTTATCATTGTTATTATCTCATTATTATTTCCTCCACATTTTGCTATGGAGACGATAATCAATCACTGAAATGCAAACGTGCCCCCTCCCCCTTAATTCAACCACAGTCCAACAAAACTTTACGTGTATGTCCAAAGGTGCGGGAGACAATTTTCAGATCTGCTCCTACCTCCAGAATTAGTTTACGCCGATGTACTTAGTTTTTTTGTATTCCCGTCAACTGTTCGTTATAAATTAATCAAATGAAACGTTTTGTACGGGTGTTAACGCTCCGTACGTGTCCCAGCTGGGACACGTACGGCCATTCTAAACACTAGTGTTTAGAATGGCCGGAGATCGGCTGAGGCGTTGAACACCTCGGCCAAAAAATTTACACTCCAATTAAACGCATTTTCGACAACCTTCAGAGTCGACTCTTTATTTCATTTCTACATTTCATTTCTTCATTACATTTAAAATAATTTGAACGTTTTGGAGTGAAAATTTCCACAAAACTCACACAAAAACGGCCTCACAAACAACCAAGCACATTGTCGATTTCAAATTATTTTCTCGAAGTCACCCCCAGAGATTTTGTCCGCAGTTCAACCACTGGCCCTACTGGCATAGAGACTAAACTGCAAACACCTGGGTCCATACAATCGGTCAGTAGTTAATCTTTACTAAAAGCTTACCCTAAAGTTGACGCGATCCAACTCGAAGTATAAGTTCCCTACTGCGCTCGTAGTTGCATGAATTGTAACAGGTGCGTACCGAAGTGCTTTTACTGTAGAGCCATGAGGAAAACGTTTATCGTCATTAATGAAAATATATAACGGAAAGATAAAATAAAGAAAGATAAATGAAGAAAAATGAAAATAAATGAAAATAAAGAAACTGCGAAATATAAACACTGTATACACAAACAAATTACACATTGGCAGTATTTAATATTTATTCAAGCCGTAAAAATTATAGGCCTATTGATTATAATGCAGTACACAAATATTGCTCATTTGGTAGTTGCGTCAGGAAAAAGTTGGCGGTTGACCGACAAAATATAAAAACAAATATGTCGAATATTGTATGTGCGTTGGCGTACAGTACATATATTTAACCAGCGATATTCCGGTGTCCGGTACATAGATTATTGCAGTACATATAACGCATTCTAGGCCTATTACACATTTACTACGGTACTGTATTATTAAACATGATATGCATTCGTATAATTTAAGAACATCGATAGATAAGAGGTTGGATAATAAGATTAGTATGATTCGATGAGTCGGTCTAACTACTTGTATTAATAGTAAAATGTCAATGTTTTCAACGGTTAGAGGGACCTGCAGTTGAATGGGCATTGAAAATGTAATGAAACTTGGTCCTACAGTTCAACCGAATGGTTGCACCGATCAGTTGGCCGACAAACGCACCATGCGAACAGCATCTAAACAAATATTACATTACAAATATTTGGCTAATTATTAGGTTAAATGCTTTATAAATAATATTTAAAATTACTTCGAGTTTGCTTCAGAGGACGTTCGCAGTTATCACATAAAAAATTACCAGGTAACTTCGAGCTTGAACAGCGTAAGGAAACGACAGTATGTCGTATTCTTATACCATGAATTATACTCTAAATTATATATTCAAGCAAACGATTCATATTAAAGTCTGAATATAATACAATACAGGATTGTACGTACGTAGCCAGAAATTCGTTTCAGGGGGTTTTTAACCATCAAAACGGTTCAAAGATCTGTTCCTCAAATTTTACTGATTTCAGAGAGATCTCTAAACAATTATAGAGCTGAGGAACAGGTGTGACCGACCAAAACATCCATAAATTGAAGGAAACATTTCATTTGTGGGGGGGGGGGTAATTCCTCAACCTCTCTCATTCAATAAGGCCCTAATATCAGGCTGAAAATTTGGCGAGAGGAAATGTCTCTATAGGTAACATCGGAGACGATAACTGGAAGAAGCGTTTGCAGCACTCTTTTTGTTATCCCTGGCAAAAGTACCAATCTAATTACATCACAACCTTTCATATCGTTCTGATAAGCAATTCAGTCACATCAACATACGATATAATCCCAAATCACAAGTAACTCCCAATTCACACAAATTATTATTATTATTATTTTTATTATTTTATTGCTCGACTAGAAGATATCACAAATCTACGCGACGTCGGAAGATTTCTGCATAGTTCTCGGACTCAAATTCGAAAATTTGTTTTTAAGTAGACTGCGTCAATCTCACCTAGCCAATTACCCGTTCCAGCAGGGCTGGCTGATCACAGCTGTCTCACTTCTGTTCTGCCTGTCTCCACCGGACCTCGTTCAATTAGTCAATTCTCACGGCGCCCGATTTATCTTCATTGCCGGTAGAAACCCCCATGCATAGTAATACGCCGTCGCTCGGTCGACAAGCTTGTTATACACTTGGTATTGTATCGCACAAACTCGATGTACTGCTGCACGCCTCCGTGTGATAGGGACTCCTCTAGTTTGCCGTGAACATCAACAGCAGCCGACAGCAAAAGCCACAAGGCGCAACGCGTGGACAATCAACGCGTAAAGAAGCAAGCCTCATTTCGTATTCACGAACTTCAGCGCCGAGCTGTCAAGCTTTCAGAGAATCAAATTGTGACAGAAATATCTGCGCAGGACCGAGACAATTCCTCGGCGAGTTGGACGTCACCCCTCCCGCCTAGCCCACTCCATTCCCACCTCTTTCCATCTTCTTCATGCTCCCACCTACATCATCTCCTCGTTCCCCCACCACGCCATCTCCGCGCTCCTGTCCACCCATCTCCACGCTCCCTTTCCTCATGCATGCATTATTTGAGCAGCAACAAAGAAGAGTATTCATTAGCGGATGGAATTCCTGATTACTATGCGAAGTCGTGAACAACAGCTAGAATATGGCAGTGCTTTATTAGCGCGACGAGAAGTTGCAGCAGAATCCTGACTAAGTGTGATCAGCTGATGATCTGAAGAAGTGCAAATGAGGACACGTGTTCCGGAGCACTGCGCCATTAAAGTCCTTAAATATATTGAAGAGTCTTGAAGCTTCTTAGTTGAAGTCCTTTCCCAACGGGTATTCCAAGTCATGTCTTGTTTCTTTAAGCGATCTCAAAATCCTGTTAGTTTCCTTCGTAATGTTTCCCTTCGAGCTATCCGATTACAGCTTTGAGTAATTCTAGGGTTCGTTGAACCTCAGTTTTAAACGTTAACAAAATATTACGGCTCATTGAGGTTCCATTGAGGTGGATTAAATAGATAGGAGGATATTAAGTAGGTACATGATAAACATTGATGATGGGACATGATGGCTTTATAGCTCATGAAAGGATTTATTGTGATCAACTAAATGAAGGCATCGACGTCCATTTGTAGACTTTATCATCAAGATTCGAGAGATCCAACCCTCGCCAAACATGATGCCACCTATCCCTTGCCACACACGATGTTACCCACCCTTGCCACACACGATGCTACCATCTCTTGTCACACACGATGCTACCCACCCCTTGCGACACACTATGCACCTACCCTTTGCCACACACGACGCTACCCGCCCCTTACCACACACGATGATACCCATTCTTCAAATTGCCACACACGATGCTACCCACCCCTTGCCACCCACTATGCATCTGCCCCTTACCACACACCATGCTACCCAAATCTAGCCGCGCACGATGCAATCCACTCTCCCGCCCCACGTACACCATGCTACCCACCCCTTGTCACACGCGATGCTACCCACCCCTTGCCCCACACGATGCTACCCACTCCTTGCCACACACCATGCTACCAACTCCTCACCACACACCATGCTACCCACCCCTTGCCACACACCATGCTACCCACCCCTTGCCACACACCATGCTATCCGCCCCTTGCCACACACGATACCGAAGCAATGACCACACACCATATTCATTTCCAATCATGATAATCAGCGCTTGAATTACCTGGAAGATGGGAAATCCCCCACCTCCCCGAGATTTGTTATCCTCACACGAAATCTCACTTTTCAAACGCCGGAGACAGATCCATCGAGTCTGCATGAAATTTTGCCCATTCAAGTTCGTACTACATTACTGTACGCTACAATAGAATAGGGTGAGGAAATGTTTTCCTGAATAGGAACAAGGAAAGAAAAATCACAAATCATGAACTTCTGTCATGGTCATCTAAGAGAAAAATAATTATCAGATCTTAGCAAAGCCGTGGGTTTATACCCACGGTTGCTGAGAGCTGGTAATTATTTTCCCTCCCCCTTTCCGCTGGAAGAGAAAATAATAAAAAGCTTGCCACTTTCACATTAATAACCCCGCCCCATAACACGCTGAAATTTTGTTAATTCTAGCACAGATACCGCCCTGATTGTGAATTGTGCATGAACTGTGTGAATTGAGAGAAAATAAATTACTACTACTACTACTACAGTACTACTGCCCTTCTATATCACAAGCGATACAGTCCAATTAATTCTTGGCATTTACACGCACGCACGCACACACGCTCGCACACACACACACACGCATGCGCACACACACACACACACACACAGTGCAAACCATCACGTTCATCTGCCTAACCTTCCTTGTGATCTCTTAGTGCATATAGCACCTAAGCATTACGATCATTACCATCAGCAAGGCGGTTAATACATCCCTATAGTATCTTCATCACATGCACCGGTGTCCAGAGAAGCCACAGACTTCTAACGCCCTGGAAGCAATGCAGTAATAGCAACAGTGTCCTCAGAGTTTCACATCACCGAGCTCAGCTGCCGTAGTGGCAGTGTCGTCACTACTGCGTGGCCGATTAATGGATCCAGTAAACATTTACGAGTCAATTAGCTGTTGCTAGTCAAGTAAATGATGCTGTTGTTAATGCTTCCAAGTTTCGAATCACGTTTACTTAAGACATTAGTTAGGCTCTGTGGTCAGTGCATGGACGTGGAGTAACGGAAGTCTGGGGACAGGATAAAGACGGTTAAAGCATGGGCGTAGATCCAGCAGGGACGTAGGGGATACGCGTCCCCCTCGTTAGTTGGAGGAGTGCTTGGGGAGGCTATATGTCTCCTTCATAGCCAGGGGGTTGTCCCTCGCAATAATCAGTTCCCTTTCCAGGTCTGAAACTCTGAACACCTTTGATGCACGAGCTTCCTAACCCGTTCCCATCAAAATTTTGGTTGTGGGGAGGGTATTGCAGATGTCCCTAAATTAAATCAACTCGTCCACCCTCAATGAGAAAACCAGGTCGTCACCCATGGGTTAAAGGCAGTAAGTTGTCTGACAATGCAGTAATGATAACGGTGGCATAATGTGACTGCATTTATTGCTTAATGGTGTTGACAACAAAGGGCGTTGCGCTTTGAACAATCTTCTTCTTGTTTAGTGTCGCTGCACTGCAACGATTCCTTCCTTCTCCCTTTTAGAGTTTTATACGGAAATTAGCTGTAACTTTAGCACGCGTCTTAATCACCAGTGACAAATCAGTTCAATTACTTGCATGGTAAATTTATCAGCACATAATATTCTCTAGCAATTATCATGTTGAATTTGCACGAAATATTTTTTTTTTGGGGGGGGGGCGGTAAGGATTATTGTGCATGTTGACAAAGTGATATTGTGAATGGTGTCATAGTCAGCGTGCACGTGGTATTTGTCGCCGGGGTTAAACCCCGGCACCACGTTTGCTGACCCCGGCACCTCCGCGAAATTTGCGACCCCGGTGGGGTCGGAATTTGACCCCGGCACCTCGGAAAAAGTGCCGGAGTCAATTTCCGCCGACACCCCCCCCCGCACGCCTGGTTTTTGTTGTTGACCCCGGCACCTCAAAAGAGACAAATACCACGCTTGTCATAGTAATAGCTTAGGGGCCGTTCAAATATGTCGTCACGCATTTTTTAGCAGTTTTGATCCCCCCCCCTTGTCACGCACTTTTACACCTCGCGGCAATGCATTGTCACACTTCAACGACCCCCCCTCTCCCTCCTGCGTGACGTCATATTTGAATGGCCCCATATGGATTAGCCCGTGCTTGTCGCCAGAACCTAATCAAATAGCAAAATAATTGTCTCTGAGAAAGGATACTTAAAAGATATCTGCATAGGGATATCTTACACATATACATACACATATACACACATACACATACATACACATATGCGCACACATTACACATAGGGATATCTTACACACTGCATAGGGATATCTTGCGAAAGCGAATAGTAGAATTTAAAGAGGTGATTATGGCCCAAGTAAGAGAATTTTAAAAATAATTACTCAGATAATAAATCAGCTATTGAACCAATAACAAATCATATCTAGCAGATAATTACTTTTACAGCTGCTTTATTTATACTTCTTCTTTATTTATATGAACCAATAGCTGTTTTAAAAGTAATTCCTACTCGGCGAACTATATTTCTGCACCCTATAGTATTTATAAGGAATACATATTCATAAAGAATATCACAGCAATTCATTGCAATTTGCAATGAACATATTTCTTTACAACGGTTGAGTTTAAAACAACGCTTTATTTAATTTTCTGTAGAATCCAAGTGAACTAAATCAAGCCAGTGTGCTGATCACCTGAAGAGCGATGCTCTGTCAGCCCAGACGTTATTTCTCGCCACAGTGCGGACAGTGTGTGAAGCAAGCAATATAAAGATGCACGGGTACAACCAGTGTCGTCTTCCTCTTGCCGACATTATCTTCCTCAGTCGGTCGATAGCATCAGCAACGATTATGATGAACCCCATGCTGATACATAATAATACAAAAAAGAAGAGAACTCGGCATAGAAATCACAAGAAATAGAACATTCTTTTAGTAGTAGTAGCAGTATATTTATTTTTCCAAATAGCATCAACAACAAAGCAATAAAAAGCTTACACAGTGCATCAAACATACATCAATAGCAGAACACTGTTAAATTCACATAATAGTCTGCTTTGGAAAAGGTAATATACAAGAAGCCTATCGAGCTAGTGACCAGGAATATTTGAATAAAAAATACTAAATTGTTATATAAACAAGTTTAAAACAACTACGAAGCTACACAATGTTTCGAGTAAAGGAATGAGTTCAAATGCGAGTAGTAGTAACATTATTGAGGAACGCTACATAGGAGGAAGGAGACAGGAAGGGAGAAATGCATTCTATTTGAAGGTACATGTTGCTGGAGTGTTTCCAAGGATGAAGCCGTTTAGGGTGCCACGGCCCAAGGACATTCACTGACTTTGTGGGCGCATACTAGTCTATGTACAAAGCTGTTGTTATCGTATGCTCATGTGCGGATATAGTGCGTCAGCGAATCCGAAGCTGCAGTGTCTGCCTCGTACAGTGCCTGCGGACCACCGTCGAGCCTCGTTAACGGGCGTGAATCGACGATGTGTGACATAGTCTGGATGTCTTCACAGTCACAGAGATCACTGGTGGTCAGGCCCATTTCTTATGCCAGGCTCTGCAGTGT
>JAQFYQ010003366.1:0-10730 GCA_034694885.1 Buchholzia appendiculata
ATCCATGGGCAAGAAATGCCCTCAACTAAAAGCTGCAGAAATCTACAACAGAAAGGTTAACGCTACAAGTTCAGACCCGTGTGGAGGGCCTGCAACAAGGCCGGTTTCAAACACACAGCTACTCAAGTCAACGACAGCTACCTGTGATAACTCAGACTCGAACCTAAGACCGTCAGCTACGTCATCGTCGCCTATCGCCTCATCCACCTAAAATAATACAGACCAGACCAGACCAGACCTCTGACTCTGATAACTTTCAAAAATATGTTGGATAAACACTGGAAGGACCTCGACTTGTACTACAATCATGCATCTAGTTTCACCGGAAGTTCTAAGATAACTGTAAAATGTATAACATGTGAATGTAGTATATATGCTTGTAGTATTATGTTTACTTGTTGATCATGATATGGATACAGAGGCACTTTGCCTAAGTCCATGCATACACGTTATGTTATGTATGATAGCGGTTTAGTTTGTTCCCCAAACATGCATCATAGTGTCCCCTCTAGACCGCAAATAATTGCTTTGCCATGACCTCGAGACCTGGACAAAACTGTTTGGGTAAAACGATTGGAAACCTGAAGGCCTCAAAAGAAACTGGAGGTTTTATTTATCAACCAACATAAAACAATTATTACTAACTAGCTGAAGTAACCGGCTTTGCCCAGATAAAAACTTAGAGGTGCATATAATAAGTTTAAAATTAGGAGTGTAAATAACAAGTTTTTAATTTCTAGCTGCCAACGTCTCCCGTCCGTCCTTGTCCCCGCCCTCCCTCCAGTCCAACACCGCCTTGCCGTCCACGCCCCGCGAGTTTAATAGTACATGTAACTCAGATTCGCTCGGCTTTGCCCAATTCTGACCCCGCTCACGTCCGTCCCCACTCCCCAGCCCCTGCCCACCCATTCTAGCTCAGCTTCGCCAAATTTCCACAATCGGGCAACATCTCTACACTGATGCATGTACCCTATCTCAACATTGGCATATGTGCCCCATCTCAACATTGGCACATGTGCCCTATCTTTTAATAGAAATTTAAATTAAATAAATCCAGATTTATATAAATTGAAACCTGAATAAATATTTCACAACACTGACTTCCAGCATAACACAAAAGTAAAATTAGATTTATTTCAATAATTATTACATACTGATTTTCTTGTACATTTAACGCTTATGCACTATCATACAGAGTCACAAACAGAGTTAGTAGAATATATATACATTTAGTTCACATTCGCTCCACGAATCAGTTTCAAAGCGTAGTATCAGTGTCAGTCCGATTCGATACAGTTCAAGAACTGCTTCGATCACGTTCAGCTCAGCTACATCAGTTACACAGTCGATGCATACGCAGCAAATAAACAAAACTAATTCTTAAATACACCTTCATCCTACGCGTAGTCAACAACATGAAAACAGATCATCATCACACAGTAGGACCACAAGACAACACTGTATGCATGCCAAATGCTATAAGACCTGTCAATGTCGCGGCCAGGAAGATGTGCCGATATTCTGTTTGAATGCAGTTCGACAATAAGATTAAAACCCATCTAAATATGCAAGCATAGTGTATTGCAAGTCAACGATATGAATACAAGTCTAGCCTGTCTTTCTCAAAGAAATCTTTCTAATGTTTACAAATATCTGTGGGTAATAATATAATTACAGACTGCCAATGGGTTCACATCAATGCATTTAATGCTGAGTTGGAACAAGGAAGGTTGTAGTAAAAGCAAGGCAATCATCTACTAAATACAATATTAAGCTGTTCTTTTAGTAGTTAAAATAGCTCATACCCGTGCCTAAAATATTATGCAAATAACTTTTTTTGAACATTTGCAAAACTACAGATATCAAATCTATCTCATTTAAACATTGTTTGTTGCTCAATCAATATAGCAATTCAAGACAGCATCAGGCAACTGGAAGATAAAGTTTAGACAAGACAGAATTGCATACCAACAAATACCACAAGTACGCACAGCATTTGCACACAGGCATCATTGAGAGACACAGGGAGGAAATAAAGTATTTAATGGATTCCGAACATGACGTGACTGTTATGTTAATTGCACATTAAAAATATGCGAGTGTGATGCACAGTCTTAAAAGACATCGTAATGTAATCACATTTACTTGGAAGAACTGAAAAAGGAACTAAAACGGACGTCAAAGTGCGATCAACATCAATACCTATTTATCGCCTACTATTCGATTTCGCAAGATGTTTCAGCTCACAGACTTAACTAATGATCCTGGGGGCTCATTATGCTATTATTTGTTAATGCTAGCACATTGGAAACATAACAGCTGATTGTCTATTGAGCTATATATTGTGCCGTCCACATCATTCAACCATCAAAATCCATTTGTATATCAATCAACTGCGTTCCTTCATTATAACAGATAAAAATTTCAACAGGTATAAGGATAACAGGACCATTCAGACATCGGCAACTATAGGAAGGCAAGAAATTATACCGTGCGTCAAACATTTCACAACAATTTCTACACCTCTCCTCAGCATGAGCCAATTCATATTGACAGAATAGTGATCACACGGTGTTCTACAGAATACAAAGAAATACAGCATGTATGCAAATCATCATTGCATGAGATACGTTGATGCACAATCTGTAGCAGTCAGTGAGAACACATGAAACGTATATCCAGCTTTCTTTCTTTATAAATCGGGTGATGTTGAATATACATAGTACGTAAGAATGCATGTACGTTTGTACATATGGTTATACAGAGACATGCAAAGAGTGGTATGTATTAGTACATGCATGTATAGCTGCATGTACATACTGCATGTATGAATCCATACACCACATATGTAGCTGCAACACTAGTGTACTATGCTGGCATTCAAAGGCATAGTCGAAAAACAATACTCTACCTTAAATCATCAAATGGATCTTTAACATAGGGTCGTTAATGGCCTTAACTGTATGCTGTTAGGAAATATTGGGGCGTTCTGAAACGAAAAAGGTCAGAACGATGCATCACGTTTCACTGAAGGATAGGACTTTATAGTCTGCGTCTTGACCCTAAAAGAATTGTAACGAGGAGCATGGCTTGGATACAGAGAGATTAGGGACATAGTGACGGAAGGAAAAAAAGAGCGTAACCTTGGATTCTGTAGCAAAGATTGCAAGGACAGAGAGAAGGAGACGAGGAGTTCAACAGTGAATGCGGCACAGAGAAACTGAATACTCTGCCTTTCACAGCAATGGACTACAGTGTACGACAGACAATGGATAGACTGTCAGCAACCTAGCGGCACACGAATGCGCATATACCCATGACTACAACACAACTAAGTGCCTTACATGTTACTCTTTTTTATCAATCCACCTTGACTACACATAGGTCCTAAAAGTACTGTTTTTTGCTTAGCATAGCCCTACATGACAACATACAGATTTATCACACGACCACATCCACACTGGACATATTATACACTTCATATTATACTGAGCTCATTCATAAATAGCAAGCATCAAAGTTTATCAACATTACATCCGAGAGAGATGTTTCCGTATTACTGGATACTTCAACCTCAAGTACTGTTCAGAGTAATCACAAATAACATATTAAGTCTAATTTCTAATAATAACAATTTAAATGGATAAATATAAAAAGTAAATTGGCTTAATTTATTAATCGGTCTATTTAATCTAGAGGCAGGCAGCAACTACCAGAAAGGCATATCGTGGTTGGGGAAAAGGAACTAGATATCTACAGTAAGGATGTACGACGTACGTCAACTGGTTTTCGATCATTTGATGGGTTCGCATCCGTCTCATGAGCTGCTGCATTACATTCCAATCATTAAATTTATGTAATTGTCATCATTTTAAAAGTAATTTGTATGCAAAGCATCGTAAAATAAAAACCCTCTTGAAACGGTAAATAAAATGTTTAATCATTCAATAACTCAACTTCTATTTACAACATTTATTATGCAAAGCATGTCATAATTATCATAAACCGTTGCATTCTTCAGAGAAAATACCATAAAACATTTCTTTCACATACACAAGCACTCGCACAAATGTTTATTACTCGTGCACCTATGTTCCAAATCGGACATTGTCACATCTTGCTCACCAACGCATCGCTCAACAGTCCATAACTCAATCCCTAAACACCGCTGCAGCTTCAGCTACCATGGAACACCAACTGATAATACGTGCAGAACAACTCATCCAATCTACCATACACAACTGATCATGCTTAGTACATCGATCAGGAAACACTGAATACATGTGCTGCCACGGGAGACGCAGGCAACACAAATAATTTAACACAAGTAGAACTATACATATATTAAAATTTACTTCATTACAAAGAATACACAAGTGAACTACAATAAAGTAACATATCTAAAACTGTAAGAGGATTTAATGCCAGTGTTGAACATAACTAAACCTTCATTAACATACGACACTGACAAGATGGCGACTTCATGAATTTCCATTACACTTCAACTACTTTCCACTGTCAGCTTTAGTTAGGTCTGTTGACAATAACAATTATGGCAAAATATAGTAACATGTACAAACAAATCAAGTCAAACAAATAAGAGCAATTATTCTACGTCTTTCTGATATCTGAGACTACAGCTCACGGTAGGTTCTCACAAGAACGAGTTCACGGTAGCCTAGGTTCTCACGAGAACGAGTTCACGGTAGGTTCTCACGAGAACGAGTTCAATGTCATCATCACAAGCTGACTGCTAATAACTACGAACAATCGACGACCTAGCTTTCACAACAACTACCTAATTAGTCCAAGAGCTTTCCAACATACTTCTTCCGTCCTCAACACTGGTCGCTACACGTGCATGCAGACAGAGCAGCTAACTACAAGGCCTGACAGCAAGGCTCGAATTGATGGAGGATGCAAAAGTTGAATCCAACTACTCAGATTTAACCGCATGGGAAGCCAATCCAACCCACAAACAACTGTGCTTTAGGAACTCTGAAAACCTTAACAGTCGCAAATATCGTCCTGGAACCGAGACAAAAAGAAAAAAAATCGATCACATATTTTCGCGGGCTCCCTTCGCTCCCGTCCCTCAACTCGAACCCTGCCTGACTAATATCCACCCAGTATCCGATCACGACATTGAACCGTTCTAAACAAAGAACACAAAAGCAAGTGGCATCGACTTTAAATTATGCATCCGACATCTCAAGAGACGCCTTCAAATCCGTGTACATAGAGGCTTCAAGTTCTCTCTCCGCCTTTTACTCTTATTCAATGTCAGCTTTGGCAGCAGCTAGATTCAGATGAAACTGTCCTAAAAAAACAAATCAACAACATAAAAATTTACATACTTTTCAACAAACCACGATTAAATTACTATACAGTCTAAAAGAATTCATATAATTTTTACAAGTTTAATACTACATTTTAGAAAAGAAAATACCTGCAATAAAGCATTCTAATAGGATTTGTTGTTACTATTCTATTTTTGCACAATTGCTCATCATAGTTTAGTATGTAAAATCCTTGTACGGAATTGATTAGGGTGTAACAGCACCTCAACACATACTATACATTGCACCTTTGGCGGATAAAAAATCACTTTAAAATATAAAAACAAAGATCCAATGTAAGAGCACAAATAATTTAAACTACTACACATTATTCTATAGTTGATCCTGAATTCAGGGTTAATCAAATTACTCACAGGTTGCAATAAATCAATAAAATGATTGATAAAATAACAGATTGATTATGATTATTGATTATGATTTAAAGTCAAACAGGTTATTGATTATGGTTTAATGTCAAACAAGCTATTTCCCATTTTCTTGGCGTAAAACTACATTGCACCCAGGGCCGGGGCCACGAGGTAGGAAGGAGGGCATGAAGAGGTGACACCCCGCAGCTGTCATACTTTGCCTCCTCCCAGCGGAGCTACAAATTTACCTCCCTAATTTTAACCATATACATATATATTACACTGGCCCCTCCACCTTGATGTTGTGCCCCAGTTGCTTTAAGTTGGTGCCGGTGCATCGTGATCCCTGATTACACCAATCACAGAGAATAAAAGAAATATACACATACCAGTTCCAGACAGGGAGTCACAATTCGATTCTTTACACTCCAGATAGCCGTGCGTGTTGCTACCACAGTTGGAACACGTAAGCGGTGCAGCAGGTGGCGCTGCAAAACGGTGCATCATGTGCGGACCGGCTGATAACGTCAGCGGTGCTCGACTAGACTGACAGCCGGGCGGAGGCTGAAAGTTCGCAGCCTGATACCTGAGGTCGGCCATGTTCAAACCGTTTGGCAGAGGAAACGCAGTCGACGTAACAACCGACATGGGTCGAAACGTTGCACCATACTGTTGAGAGATGAGATTGTGCGGTGTAGTGATGGCTGCCAGGCCAGGAGGCGGGGCATACATCCATGTGGCTGGGTACATGATCTGTTGTCCAGAAGCCGTGCCACCGGAGGATGGCACGAGCTGGCCGCACAGACGGCACGCCTGAGATCTGTCATCCTCTTCGTCCACCGATGACGTTTGACTCGAGGCCGCCACGACGCCCGTGTGAGTTATGAGATTACCCGGCGGATAAGAAGCGAGATGCGCGAGAGGAGGAGGACAGATGGGTGGAATCAGCTGAGCACCAGGGTTCTGCGTGGAGAGATGGCCGTGCGGGGGAGGCGGAGCAATCATATGGGAGGGTACCTGCTGGGTGAGCATCTGGGGAGGTAGTCCTTGGTTCATCAAGTGCGGCGGACCCTGAGTCATCACCTGACCTCCATTTCCTTGGGGAGGATAGTTGGCAAAGATGTAGTTTGGATAGCCTGGGAACGGAAACCTTGGACCCGTTGCGTAGATGAGAGGCCCGCCTTGATTCGTCATGTCTTGATTCCACTGATCGATGGCATTGACCTGCATGACCCCTGGAGGGGCCTTCGCCTCTGAGAACTCCCTCCGTTGGGATGGCCCTGAACTAGATGGGCCAGAGCTACCAGCAGGCTTAGCCTGAGGAACTACAGGTGGGGGTGGGTGACGAAATGATGGGGGTGTCATTGGAGCTATAGGATAGAGAACGGTCGTTGTAGTGGCATCAACGGTCGTCATGGAAACACAAGTAGGGCAGCACGACGTGACGACATGATCAATTGATGACAAGAACTGGCTCGACTGACTAGCTACGAGAGGAGGCGGAGCTCCAGCAGCAGACTGCAAGAGAGGAGGACCAATCTGCATGCGTGGTCGCACCAACACTGCATCGGGCGGCATCATGTGTCGCGGGGCGATGATCACGGAATTGCTGTTCACCGGCACGCTGTCCGTAACACCACGGACAGATGTGAATCCCGCCACATCCCCGTTCTCAATCCCTCCTTCCAGATCCAGCGCCGCCAACCTGTGGTGCACATTTTCCACAGGTGACACGGCCGTCGACCTAGACTCCTTCATCGCTGCCATATCTGCTGTCGGATTCATTACTTGTTGCTGATGCTGCAGTACATTGTAATAAGGCCTTGGTCGTCCGTTGCCAGACATCGACGGTTGTGGCACTACCGCAGGATACTGTGTGACAAAGCCACCCATCTGATTCACAGCCAACGGCGGAACATACAGCCCTCCGTTGAAATCGACGAACGACACCGTGACGGGATGAAATGAACCGAGCGAGGCTGACTCGTGCACTCTATAGGTCCCAGTGTTCGGAGCCTCGGCGGCGTCTTGCTCGACAGATGCTCGCCAAGACAGAGGCGACTCCAAAGATATACTCCGACTGACCATGCTCGGATACTCCACTGGCCCGGGTCTGACGGACGATGGAGGGCCATCTTGTAGAAGATTGATGCGCTGAGGGCTTGACACAGGAGAATACTGAGTCCACGCGGTTCCTGGTTGCTGATTCCGGGACATATCACTGTCCACACCTGTAGTACAAGATACACATCAACTCTCAATCAAACTATGGTAGACAGCTCTCAATCAAACTACAAAAATCACAATCTAAATCCATACATCATAATCTTGCTATATAAATCACAATCGCACTACACATGTTTTAGACTGCATCTTTAAAGGAGGTCGGAGGTCGTTGATTCACAACATAGTTTGCACCTTGGAAAAAAAAAAAAAATTTTTAATCAGACAAGCGGACTAAGATAAATGTACACGAAAGAGGAAAAAATGCATATACAAATTGAAGTTGGAGAAAATACTCGAAGGGCAGACTGAGGAAACATTTAATGATTAGTGCATGCGGACATCCAACAAGCGAACTTAATGTTTTTGAAGCTCCGAATAGCAGTGAATGGAGCAAGAAACTAAATAGACTACATCGCACAAATCTGGGATCGATAGTCATTAAAAGATTGGTTTGAAAGTGGATCTAACCGCAAAGGCACATATCTCCCTCCTTACAGAGATTACAAGTAGCAACAGTTCATCAGACAAAACATCTTCCTTTAGTCAGACTAACCAAACCTGTTGTATACAGACTACAAAGTCCTTTAGATACAAACAGAGCGAATAACCGATTCTCCTTTACTTTAGTACACTGCATGGGAAACAGCTAGGGTTAAGGTAGGGTTAGGGTTGGGGTTAGGGTTCTAAGTCGGGTTTTGGTTAGGGTAGGGCTTATACAAGATTTTTCCATCCTTAAATGTCAACATTTGAAACATTTTTTCATGATTTTTTTTGAACACGTACTCTGTTGATTTTGTCCCCATTAGTGGACTAAAGTATAGGAGAACCGAATAACCTATCAAGATTGTATACACTAAATGCTAGAAAATCTCCGTGACACAAACCTCGAGACAGAAACTCCGCTGTGTTCTGCTGCTGCAACTGATGCTGGAAGAGAACGGGTCTTACTCCGGCTTTGGACGGCGGAATACTTCCGTCTGGAGTACCTGGCGGCGTCGTGAACTCGGAGCTGTCCACACTTCCTGGACTGGAGATTGGAGTCACGGCGTACATCAGACCACTGTTAGAGATGACGGAGTTCAAGAGAAGAGGCGCTGCATGAGGCAGACTGGAGCCAGCTTGATCAGAGAGAAGGGCATCAGGCTGACAACTAGATTTACTCGATCTATGCAATCATACCCACACACACACATAACGATAATAACAGAGTGACAAGCAGACATAGAAGACCTAACAACCAGACACACACACACTGGTATCAACAGACGGACAAGTAGACTTACTAACAAACACACCTACACATAACCACCTCCAAGCATGATTTAACACAGCAGTGACAATACACATGTCATATCTGTAGATAGACAAGTCTTATCTAGACAAGTCAATATTATGTAAACTAATCAACATTATATTTATACAAGCGACAAACCGTAGAGTTTCGACAGCTGTACGAAGTCTTTTGCTCGCTCCGCTCGTCATGTCAAGTTTCTGTATATCACTCTCCGTCAGACTAGCCACCTGAAAGCAATTATAAATCATCAACATCATCATTTGTGAAATTTAAGAATAAAGAAATTAAAAAAGTAAATACAGAAAAGATATTAAAAAGATAAATTGAGAAATAAAAGGATGCAATCACATTCTGAAATGCAATGTATGCCTGAAGAAGATGGGGTCATCGCCACGAAGCTATCTAACCCATCTCTATTCTCTATAACTTCCGTAAAAAATGCTCAATTGGGCATAATTTCGGTTGGCAGCACAATGTTTGTAAAATTGCATAAACTAATGTAATTAAGTAAAAATTAAACAATATGATAAGGAAGAATTAAAATGCGAAGGCTAAATAAGTGAAACCCTACCCAACTCCATCCTATCCAGTACAGGCCAAATTAAAAATTAGCTATGAACCTTTATCCTCACGCAGAAATTCCTGTGAACGAACCTGCTCGAGTGTCAAGTGTGCAAGCATGTCCGTGTACTTGTGAAGCCGCAAGCTCTTCAGCCACGTGTTGATGTCATGCGACTGCGGAGAGTTGTGACGACTTCGTTGAGAGCTGTCGACAAAGAACGGAGAACTTCTTGATGACGTCACCGGAGAACTGTTCATCTCTCCCATTTCACTGGGAGAGTGAGCGCCTCTGTGACGACCCTTCAGTCCTCCCATTTCACTGGGAGAGTGAGCGCCTCTGTGACGACCCTTCAGTCCTCCCATTTCACTGGGAGAGTGAGTGCCTCTGTGACGACCTTTCAGTCCTCCCAATTCATTGGGAGAGTTATGGTGACTTCTATGATGACCCATAATTCTAGAAAAATCAATAAATTTCTTAATTTGCTTGAAATCAAAGTCACAGCGCACAGCTTTAGTTCACACAAATAGACATTCTAAGACAAGTAAGTAACAGTTTATTACCATTATGTTTATGCCTGGACAGTTAAACCACTATATAAAGACCCACTGGACAGTTTGTCACTATCTACACACTGGACAGCTTGTCACTATCTACACTAGACAGCTTGTCACTATCTACACACTAGACAGCTTGTCACTATCTACACACTGGACAGCTTGTCACTATCACTGGACAGCTTGTCACTATCACTGGACAGCTTGTCACCATCTACACTGGACAGCTTGTCACCATCTACACTGGACAGCTTGTCACTATCACTGGACAGCTTGTCACTATCTACACTGGACAGCTAGTCACTATCACTAGACAGCTTGTCACTATCTACACACTGGACAGCTTGTCACTATCTACACACTGGACAGCTTGTCACTATCTACACA
>JAQFYQ010003367.1:0-10730 GCA_034694885.1 Buchholzia appendiculata
AGGGAGAGAGGGGGAGGGAGGGAGGGAGGGAGGGAGGGACAGAGAGCACTGAGTTATTTGTATTACGCTATGAACGTTGATTAGAAGTCTGTCTGCGGGGAACGACGGATTAAACAGGGATGTGGCGACGGACAAATTCGTCCTGCGGGTTGAGTAATAAGATGTCTGTTTCGGCTAATTATATAAATAAATAGCGTAAGAGTGTTGGTCTTCAATTAATAGATTCTAAATTGTGCGTTTGTTGAAGCGATGTACTGGTTCAAAAACCGCGAGTAATTTCATGTATTAAATACGTTAGAGAGTACACATGATTTTGCAAATGAAATATATCGCATACGTTTTTTCTAAATAACTGTGTGGTCTATGACACAACGGCCAATAGCGTGTTGTCTACATAATGTAACTTGATATAAACATTAGCTGAAGTCGTAGGTATTTACGACACTAAAAACTCGGCAATTGAGCGCCTCAATCGTCTTACTTTAAATCAGTATGTGATGCTTATTTTGTACTAATTATAATCAATTGAAATTAGATTTACTTAATTGTGCGCAATTGGATTTTTATTGAACAGATTCTGCAAATGTTTCGGTTTTAATTTACCGCGTGTTCTAAAGACAATGGTCGTTAATTAAGTAAAGCTGTTTTGAATAAATAGCAGTCTTTTAGATAGACAATGCTAATTTTTTAAACGGAATATTGAAACATGATTAAATTATCGAACTTTGTATTTACTCTGTTTTGACACACTTTTCTCTCTCTTTTCACTTCTACATGAAAAAATAAATTCAAAATTGGTTAACTGGGTAAAACTATCCACAACGAGCATTTTATAATCAAAGTATTAACTATAGACTTAGCGTTTTAGGAAGCATTTTATATTAAATTGATCTTTAAAAAGGTTGACTTTGCAGAGGCATTTTTTATTGCTAGAACCATTATAAGTTACTTTCCGTCAAGTTTTGACTCCAAAAGGCTCGCCAACACAAGATCTACTTTGCTGCTCATATATCCAAATACGATTCCTCTTATAAATCCTCAGCCAGGCCCCATTCTTGGATGTCCTCACTTGATATTATGTCGTTGCCGATCTCTATAGATCTAATTATTGATCTCAAACTGCCCTGATAATCGATGATGATATCTCTTGTAATTATTTAAAGTTTTGTTTTATTTGCAGACAGCCGATCACGATGATGTCCAGGACAACCTTTCTTCCTCACCTCCTGCTGGGATTCCATCTCATTTCCCTCTCACTCGCCGTCCTTTACTACAGTATCCCGGAGCAACGGGATGCCGGATACCTTGTCGCACACATTGTCTCGGACGCTGAACTCAAAGAAAACTATCGCCTTCCTCCGGATCCATCCAGGCTCCAGTTGGCAATCCTACACGGTCCGAACCAGCAATGGTTCAGCGTCGAGCCTCGTACTGGAGTCCTGCGCACGTCCAATCGGACTATAGATCGTGACGTCATCTGTTCTGACGTCACTAGCTGCGTTCTGAGTCTTGAGGTTGCCGTTATTCAGCCGGAGGAACACTTTCGTGTGTTCACGGTTCATGTTACCGTCAGAGATATCAACGACAACTCCCCGCAGTTCGAGCAGGAACGCATCAGTCTCTCGATCCTAGAAAATGCCCAGCCCGGAAGTGTCCTCTACCGGCTGCCAGGGGCAAGGGACGCCGATCAGGGACTCCTATCCGTCCAGAAATACATTCTCATCGCAGACGAGAGCAGCAGCCTGAACGAGACGTTTGAGTTGCGGATGACGTCCGGTGAGGATGGATTGAAGTTGCCGAATCTCGTCGTGCGGCAAAGTCTTGACAGAGAAACCGTGTCAAACTACGCTCTGAAGCTAGTCGCCTTTGACGGCGGAGATCCGCCCAAGTCCGGCAGTCTATTCATCGACGTGAGGGTCGCAGATGCTAATGATAATAGTCCAGTGTTTGGTCAGACTCTATACAACGTCACAGTACCGGAAGATCTGGACGCATACGTCATGATAGAGAGCGTTGTGGCCAAGGACGAAGACGAAGGTCCAAACGGGTTGATTTCCTACCGATTCGGTGGCACGACTAAAGATTCATATTCGGATCTGTTCGGAATCAGTAATTCAACGGGTGAGGTTTACCTGGTCCGCAAGCTCGACTCTTTCTACAGAGATGAATACGTTCTAACGATCACGGCTCGCGATAACGGCGTCGAGCCGAGAATGACGTCATGTCGACTGATAGTGAATATCCAGGACGTGAACGGGCATGCTCCGACTGTGCACGTCAACGCTGTCTCAGCGAATAAGATTCCCGAAGTGTCGGAGGGAAAAGGTCCGAACACGTTTGTTGCGTATGTGTCCGTGATGGATCTGGATCGCGGGATTAACGGTGACGTCACCTGCTCCGTCATTGGCTCGAACTTCACGCTCCAGCTGATGCATAGGAACATGTATAAGCTGCTGGCTATGACGTCATTTGATAGAGAAGCGTCGAATGAGACGAAGGTGGCTGTGAGATGTACGGATATGGGCAAGCCAGCTCTCACATCGACAGAGACGATCATAGTTCGGGTTCTTGACGAGAACGATAATGCTCCTCAGTTTGTACAGAGAGTGTACGAGGCAAGTGTGATGGAGAACAGTCACGTGGGATCTGGAATCCTGTCCGTGTCTGCGACGGACATGGACACCGGACTCAATGCGGATGTCGTGTACGGTCTGTCGAATAAAAGTCGCGGAAATAGATACGTGAATATTGACGCTCAAACTGGAGTAGTTTCGCTGACGTCATCGTTTGATTACGAAGAAATGCGAACGTACGAGCTGGAGCTGATGGTGACGGACCTCGGGACTCCGCCCCTCTCTTCAACCACCCTCCTCAGAATCAACATCCTCAACGAAAACGACTGTCCACCCGTATTCTCCCAGTCATCCTTCAGTTTTGGATTGTTTGAAAATCTACCCGCTCCGGCGGAAGTCGGAGTTGTCTCCGCCTCGGATCGTGACGTCACGCCGTTCAACCGCTTCCGGTTCAGTCTCGACCCGGCTACGACTTTGGTCGGCGACGTAGCCGGAAAGTTTTCCGTCGATCCGCAGACAGGAAGGATTTCAACGAAGGTGGAATTGGATCGTGAAAAATCCTCGGTGCATTATTTTAAAGTGATCTCGACTGACACCCAAAATGCATCTCTGTTTTCCACAGCAAGTGTGACCGTGTACGTGGCAGACAAGAATGATAACGCGCCGTACATCACGTTTCCTAGCAACAACGAGGCAACTCTATTACAGGTACGCACGATGTGTGTGACAGATTAATAGACAACTATGCAAGTTTAAATTTAGTGACCTTTGTTTTAGCTTTCCAGATTTGTCAATTAATAACCAAACCTACTCTGAAACTTTGGTCAGCCCGTCGGACTGAAATATTCGTACAAAATATATAATTTTTTTGGGAATAAAATGAATTTAGGGGGAGTCTATTTTCAACCTATCAATATCGTTTCTGACTTTCGACCTTTGACTGATTAATATTTTCTATCGTTGTGAGCTGAACTTCTCTGATTAGAATGAAATCACAAATCAGTCTATAGAACCTAGTACAAACATTCTGGAGCTAAACGCATCTACTTGGAATCCGAAGTAGGACTCTTCTTGAAAAATATGTTTTACCTATTTATTATGATAATATGAAAAGGTGAATAAATTCACACCACCTCGACCGTCGGCATCCCACATTGCAGTTTCTTTCTTTCTGGATGTGTATTCTATTATTTACTATAGGGCATGCATGTATAGGGTCGTTATAAAGATTGCTTGACCTAGAGATCACTCAATTTTTAGACAGATACATTTCGGTGTGTGCACTGTGCACATACTGTGCAGTTTATACTTGTATGTAATACTTCCTTTGCATGTGCCGTGTCTGTGCTGTGCCTGACAATCCGGGGCGACGTTGTTGATGAGACTTAATGGTCTAAGGTCATTAATTTTTCCGTTAGTTTCACAAATGATTACTAAGATTCATAACCTGTGTCTTTATGTACATGTTTTTGATAGCTAATAAGTGTTTTTTAGTGTTGAGACAATATTATATAAAACCAGTGGCAAATATTGCATGGTATTTGCAACAGCTGATTAATTTCTCAAATAATGTACTATATAGAAAATAAATGAACTTATTCTGACCCATAAATTTTTCTTTGTAATATCATTCGAGACTGCCACCGATTGCCTTGAAATATGAGATGAGTTCAGATGGTGTCCCTTGGCCTTCCTGCATAAATTATGAAATTAGCGTCTCGTGTAAGGAGGACATACCAAATTTTAGACAAATAACTTTCTATCTTTTATAGATGTCTTTGAAAACTATTGCATAACTGATTTTACCATTTTAAATATTGCTTAATTTTATCTTGGTTATTTAAACAGTTGTTTGGACTGATAATCGCTAATTCTGTATTTTTTATAAATATCTCTGGTAAGCTTAGTTAAGCATTTGCACTTCATTATTGTTCTTGTAATAAAAGATATTGATATTCAAATTAGTTGTAATTGTTGGATTGATTTTGAAAATTTATCATTTGTATTTTGTCCGCAGCGAAGTTTACTCATAACTTGAGACGTCTGAAGTATAGGATTTAAACCCGGGCCCCTATGGTCAACATGAGCGTACATGAATGTACTCTTCATGTCTGCAGTTTCAATCAGTTGAATTTTCATTACATACGGTAAACATCGCCGGAAAGAATCAAGAGCTTTATGAAGTCAAAATTGGCTTCCATTGTACAATCTTGCTATCATATTATCTGATATGAATTATGTGTATTAAAAATCCATTAGTGTTGTTGGTGCTAAATCTACTAGATGTGTATTCTAAATCTGTAAGTGATACTATAGAACGGTTGTGTTATTTCATTGCATAGGTTTCTACGTTTACCCCAGTCAAGCACATCATCACTAAGGTCGACGCCGCGGATCTCGACGTAGGAGTGAACGCCAAACTTCTGTACAACGTCAGTCAAACCTCGCCGGACCGGAAGTCCTATTTCGATGTCGACGTTTTAAACGGGGCTATCTACGTCTCTGAAAGTCTCAAGGACCTCGAGCCACGGATCGTTCGTCTGATGATCTCCGTGACCGACCAGGGTCAGCCACCCTTCACAGTTAAGTCCTACCTGGACATCCAACTCAATGACTCAGAAGATCTAGCGAAGGAACTTCTCTTTCTAGGCTATGCCTCGGACGACGATTTCTTTGGATCGATGGACTTCGGAACGCACCAGACAATCATCATAGTCCTTGGTTCAGTCACTGCCACCTTAGTCATCTTCCTCATTGCTGCCATTATCTTCTTACGCTGCCGCAAGGATAGCGCCTCGATGAAGAACGGTGGAGGAATGTATGAAAATTGCCAGGAATCGGTTTTCATAGCGCCGCAGTCGTTTCTGCAATATCACCGGCCTGACTTCGACTTGGATAATGAATACTGTGTTGGGAAGGATCAGGCCGATTGTTGTGAGAATGCCCAGAATGAAAATGCATGTTATTTCTCCAGGGAAGGCGGCACGTTGAAAAATGGCACAATGGACCGGGGACATGTTTGCGGTAATACTGAGGCAGTTCATCTAAATCTCATGGTAAGTTCCTACTCTATTTCTATAACGTAATGTAGTAAATACAGAGAAAGACCTTGTAACGTCCAGGCATGTATCGTTATGATACAAAGCTTCTTTATTTGAGTGGCATACAAGGCTACTTATTGTACTCCAGCTCGCTCGCGATACAACCTAATTGATATACCGTTGAAAGCATAACGCTCATCCAAAAGTTTCCCCGACGATGTTTAGCCTTCATTCGGCGGCAATTAGGCGAGTCGAAAGGAAATAATTTATCTGTCTGAAAAAGTCATTCAATAAAATAATATGTTTAGCCGATGTGTGGCAATCTATCCACTGCCCCCCCCCCCCCCCCATCAGCAAATGACTGCATTCCATAGACTGTATGCATAGCGAGAATGCAATGGTTATATTACACAGTGCAAGTAATTGTATTGATACAGTTAATGATGTAATTATTTCCCCAGCATTATAGCGGTGTTGATGCATCATGTATTGGCGTGACTGCAGTAGCTATATGAGGGCTGGACTAATAGATTTGTTGTTAGATACAAAGGAAATGACTGTCCAACAGGGCGCCAATCCTGGGAGGGGTGGGGGTTGTCACGCTAGTATTATCCTCTCCAATTTTGAGACAACTGATGCGGTATTTTATTGTTTTCGACGCGTTTGAGCCCAATTTTATACGACAGAAATACACAGCCACTGTTTTTCACCGGGCCACTTTTCATACCAAATTGAAGCCCTTGCTTTGTGTATTGTTGATAAATTAGACCGGAAACCGTTGTAAACAGTTAAGCGCTGCTAAGAGGGCGGCTTTATAGCGGCAGCTATTTGCTGAATTAAAACTCGAATGGTCTGTAATAAAACCTTGACCAAACATTGGCCATATTATAGAGTAGATTGGTATATAGGTGTAAATTGCTAACTCAATTAATTTAATGAAGGATCAAAAAGAGCACAAATGTGTAGTGTAGATGAGTGTTATCTGAAACTTTTGTTCCATATCAATTAATCTCTTTGTTGATTAGTAAATTTCCGGTAGCAGGTTCTACAGGGCTCCTGGAAAGGGAAGGAGAGAGGAAGAGTCAAGATATTGGACTTGGGTAGTAGATGATTTAAAATAAATTTAAAATATATTCGAACTTTCGAAGTTTAATTCAGTGTTTGAATCGGGAAGGCTGAAGCTCGGTCTGCCAATTTGACGGATAACGTGCAGTTCAATTTGCTACCAATTAAACGACGATTACTGTTTCTATATAAACATAAATTAAGTGATTTGTCATAATTTGAATCTATACGCGTCAGGTTTTACAGCAGTCGAGTTTGATGTATGTTTTCCTCTATCCGATTTGCTGCATTTCTATTTAAAGATTCTCTTCGTGTTCTAATTGTACTATTTCTAGTAAATTCTACTGTTTGATATGACGTGTGAAATATAACTGTGATGTACACTGTTTTTTATACAGTAGTCTTAATCTTAGCAGTATGCATTGGTTCAATCAACCCTACATGTTATGAATGATTGATTATGTTCAGTGTGATGAACATTGTAACGGCGGTACTCTCAGGTCCAACCTGTCTCATCCCATGTACTACAAGGACGGTTTGAACAGCTTCGGTTCACCAATGCGCCTGCATAACATCAGCTCAGCTGTGGACCACGCTCCGAACAACGTAAGCAACATTTCATATCTATTCTTCCTCTCTGTATTTATGTTACTGTAACTTAACAAATATTTTGTTGCATGACAACAATAAAAGTTGGCGGTGGCTATTCATAGCGAACGTAAAATACGAGCAGAGTTTGTTCTGTGTATGCTTCATACAAGTAATAATAAGATGAGAGCTTTTTGTAGATCTTTTAATAACGAGCAAAACAAGCTTAGCTTTATGCCACCATCATTGTTTATGCGTGCCATTACTATTATCAGGGTGTTTTTACATATTTGTGAAAGTAAGTGCTTATTATGCTACTAATATAACTCTATTGCTCGGTAACTACAGTGATTGTGTCGTTGTGTTAGTTGTGTCCTGTGTTTGTATCATGGAGACGGGGGATGAGGGAGGGTGAAGATCGATTTGTTCCATCAGGCGTGTTATTTATACCGCACGTGTATGCCTCATTGGCAGGACAAGAGACGTAATGGTCATACCCTTCATGATCACAGTTAAGCAGCAACGGCTCATGAGGCTTGCCAGCTTGCAGTCGTATCATGTCCAGTTAGTTTCTGCTCTGAATATAAATCGGCCCATAAATCGACTGGCGAAGAAAGAGCGTTATCCTACTTTGCATAAAATGACAGCGCCAGTATTTATCGACTGTCTGGACGTCGTGTCTCCCAAATGAAATCAGTTTGTTCTGTGCGACTGAAGTGGGCCGACCTTTCACCGCCCATCATATCGTTGACGCAAACGAGTCCCGGACGTGAGCGGGGATCAGGGAAAGTGCAGCCGTTTGGGGGTAACGGGTGAATGAAGTTTGTAAGGCAACTGAGCACTCCCCACAATAAAAGTGCTATCAAATGAATACAATCAAGCTGCTTCTATTATTTTAATGTATTAATGTAGTAGTAAAACAATTAAATGTGTTATGAATCATTTCAAATTTTAAACGTTTGCAATTTATGACTAATTTATTCTTAATTTTTAACAGATTTTAATTTAGCTACTTTCTAAGTCGGTAATTTTCCAAGTAGAGCCTACAGTGTAGGTTCGTAACTATTGTCTTATTTGACTACTTTTTGCCAAAGTTTTTGGGCACTTTCTAAATTGTTTAATTACTTTCTTTGTTGAATAACTAATTGTTTTTGAAATGATATCATTGTAACTAGACAATGCAATTCTAACTAGTAAAGTAAACATTGAGTTCAGAGTAAAAATTAAGTAATTTTTCTTTTGGTAGTTTTAAAAATTCCACTCGAATAAATAAAACAAAAAATGTTCTACACGTTTCCGATCTTAACGGTGGGAAAATCGATGTCTTACTCCTAACAAATAAAAAGTTTTTACATTTTTGAATGGTATAATTTGTTCTTAGGCTACTGCTGCCGATCGGCGGGAGTCAATTTGAGTAGGACTCGCTCGTGCTATTTCTTCACGAATGAAGATTCTGACAGCATCGCGGTCAAATTTGCTATTTGTGTAAGCCCTCTTCTCCGCTAACACAACCGAGCCTCGTAATTCCAGTCCGGAAGAAAAGGAAATTATGAGTGAGAGCGCTGATGGAAGGGGTTTAAATGGTCCCCGCGGAGGTTTGAGACTCAGAGTATGTGTGAGGCTTGGGAGGCTTGAGACTCTGACCGTGTATGAGGCTTGGAAGGCTTGAGGCTCACATGAAAGGCCGATGAGTTTAATTGATCTTCATGCACCGACGATACCTTTGACCCATCACATACCGGAGGGAGGGAGACTCCGAGGGAGGGAGGGAAGGAATAGGTGCTGAGGAAATTTCTCTCAGTCTTCGATTTGTCATCCAATCGATCAGGTCTCAGGGAGCTGAAACTATTCCAGGAGGCATAATCCATTTCTATGAACATCGCCAACGTTGGCACACCGAACACCGGGATAAATCATCTAGACCTAAGTTCGTTTCAAATTGAAGACGGCGTTCGCACATTGTTTAAAACGCTACTGCCCTGATCAGATGGTAACCTTTGATCGGCTTTAAGCGGTCTGAATAACTGTAAGGCTAGGTGTACAATAATATTTTCTGCACATTTGACGCACACGTGTTTTTCTTTCATGTGAATCATTTTTGGAGTGAGTACAGAAATTCTTAATGAAATGGAGCAAGAATTATTTATATCGCGGTCGACGTTAGACGGACAAACGAATGCTTCAGAGGTGACTAAAGACTTACACGTTTGTCGACAGATGGAGAGAAATTCGGAGGATTATTGATTTACATTCGTTTTACAACGAACTGCCAGTTCCTCCAAAACTGAGTCAAAGCGTGTATGGTCTTAGCAAGCCGTTTAAATGTCTATCACCGTTACAGGAAGTACTTTGGCTACCACCTGTACTCGAGTCACCGGACTAGTTGAATGGTGTGTGAGCTAATCGATATTCAAGTCGATATATGATATTTCCAAATTGCGTAGTGACTTGTCATGTCAATTTATGCATATATGCAAACTTTTACCAGGACCTGTTGGCAGAACACTTTTCATCTTCGTCACGTGAATATTAAGTTACAGTGCAACATAATCGATTCAGGCATACATTCATGTTAATCTGTTTAAACGAGTTTAAATTTTGACTTCAATGTAGTAATATTTGTATTAGTTTTTATATTTTTTATAAGTTTTCATAGTACTGGTTTATACTATGTGCATGCTTAATCTAACGATCTCTGTGTGTTTGATGTGATTCAGTTGTCCAGACATATTGATGATCACGACACGGACAGTCTCTCCGCCTGCACCACGGACCTCTCAAACCCGGACAGTGGACGCGGACACAGTGAAGAAGATGATCATTGCATCCCAGCTGCCGATCTAAGAACTTCCTCGTCTCCCTCCTCTTTCTCAGTTCAGAGAGCTCTTCCAAAGTCATCCACTTCTTTGGCAGGTAGTCAACAGACGCTGTCAACATTTCAACCCAAATCTAGATACAATAACTCGTCACTACCGTCTCAGAAACTACCCACATCCGTACCACGTCATCCGACACTGGAGAGTGCTCAGAATGAAGGAAGAAAGGATAAGTGCAATAACATCAGCAAGCAAGATAAGTCATTGGATAACCTAAAAAGCAGCAACGTGAACTCCAGAGACCCGAGTGCTACAAAACCCCCATCCGTCTGGGTTCCCAGACTCTCCAACCACACTTCGAACCCCAGACCTTCACCCTCGTCAGTCAAACAGTTGAACAACAGGACGACGGTCCCAGGGTCCGTGGGTAAAGGTCCTCTAGCGAAGCGTGGTGTCAGTAATAAGGATGCCTATTGTGGTGCTTCCTTGCCACTTCGCAAGGATATTCTGTCTGTAGCGAGCAGTGTAGACACAGACAATGTGTCGGAGACTTCGTCGACGTCGGGAAGTTTTACCGTGGAATTACCAACCTCACGCAGAAACTGAGGGAGGGGGAGTGGACAGGGGCAATAGTGGCTGCATATAGT
>JAQFYQ010003368.1:0-10729 GCA_034694885.1 Buchholzia appendiculata
CGAACACTCGCACAACTCCGCACCAACAAATCACCATTCCTCCACTCATACCTTCACAAAATAAACCCACAATCTCACCCTTCACCTCTCTGCCCACTCTGCAAAAACTCACATCCACGACACCTCACCCCTCTTCTCGTGCCACTCAATAAAAACCAACCTGGAACCTCTGGACTTGTGGCGAGACCCCTTTGCAGTGGCGGACCTACTTCAGCTGTGGGAGGACGCCCTGTCGGCAGCCGGAGGAGGAACGAGGCCCTAGCCTGACGGAGACTAGGGCGGGACACAAACAACAACAGGGGTCATTCAAATATGACGTCACGCAGGAAGGGGAGGGGTGTCGTTGAAGTGTGACAATGGGGTGTCGCGAGGTATAAAAGTGCGTGACAAGGGTGAAGTGGGGGGTCAAAACTGCTGAAAAATGCGTGACGTCATATTTGAACGGCCCCCTAAGGACAGATTGATCAAAGTATTGAACTAAGGCTGGCTCTGATGAAATACACTACAGATAATCTCATGAAGTGCACTATTGCCTCACGATTGTCGCAACTACAAGCATTCTATTATGAACGGGTTTTGATTGCCTTTTTATTTATTATAAATTTCCCTGAAAATAAATTAAATTGAATGTCCAAAAGTCTTAACGAGTTATAGGTGTCCAAGAAATTAGTCGTACTAAGTGGAGATTCATTGTAGGCTAAGCAGTTTGGTACATGAGTTTATACTGGGCTTCACGATCGTAACTCATCATGCGACAGTGTTACAACAAGTTCGGCGAAGTGGCGTACATATATCCAGTGCAACAGAGTCCTAACTGACTGCACGGCAGTGTTGCACTAACTTTATAACCATCAATGGCGTAGACTTGAGAATGTTGGGCGGGACTAGCGAGGTTTGCTTGACGAGCTGGGGGGATATGTTTTCTTGACAAGCGCAGGGTGGGATGGTGGTGGAAAATGTTAGTCGAGACACTCATTAGGGGTTTGGGTTGACTGCGATTATCATTTTCCTTGACGCCAAGGGGGGACGAAAATCTTGGTCGGAGTCAGCGAATTTTACCTTGACGAGCTGGGGGAGGTGAGATATGAATGGTTTGTGGCTACATATACAAACATCCAAACACAAATTTGTTTACTGCCTTATCGATGAATGTTGAAAAATATAGATGGCACATATCCCAATCGGGATAACAATTGTTGGTTGGAAGATATGTTCCCCACCTTGACAAACTTCGTTCCGACCGTGATCGACACCCATTATAATCACCATTCACCGTCGTCATTCTGGATAACAACGTCGTAACTCCAGATACGACTGTGTTACACGAGAAATGGTTCACTGTACGAGTACATTGGACTTTCAATTTCTAGACCGCTTCATATTTAGTTCACTCGTATCATGCAACAGAGACTTATCTGCAGTTACGTCTGTGTTGCATAAGTAGTGTAAGTTATATAATAATGCTGGTATAAAGCAGTGTAGATTTGTGAAGGCGTTTAGTATGCATCCATAGAATGTTGAAGGCAGAATTTGTAATCTAACATCTAAATGGATTAATTGAGGTAAGCTAATATTCATTTACTTGCGTTCAGCAGCATATACATCTAATGATCATGCTGGATAATAAGTTGCACGTTAAATTTGAATCAACATGCTTCAACAAGTGTTGAGTATTTCAATGTTTCATATAAAGAAATTAATATAAAAACATCTAACTTCATCACACACAAAAAACAAATCATCCAAAACACGTACATCAATTAAAGCCATAAACTCTGCGTAAACTGGTCCCAGTTAGCCCAGTTGAAAAAGAGAAATTATTGTGACGCCATCATCACAACAATAGACGTCATTTTTCATCTTGATGGACAACGATCAGAGAGGTGAAATGTTAGGGATAAGTATTCAGGGTCCATCGTTCGGGAGTCAATCGTTCAGGGTCAATCATCCGGGGTCAATGGTCCTAGAATCCTGTATCCTATTTATACAGCACAGGAGGTACACTACAAATATGAATATACATGAAATCACTTGCTCGCTACTGTCTCATATGAAATTCTTAAAAGTAAATAGGCAATTATTTGGTATTTGCATTGCCCAATTTTGTCACAAATTGAACTCAAAATCTATAAATCTAGGGATTTTTTATTGTTATCCTAATTAAATTAATTTGTTTTGACAATATTAAGCAGTGTTATTTGTAATTAAAAGTGATAGGGCATCAATGACATAATGACGGTTGTGAACTCCGAGCTACACTGTCCGAACTACACTTACGACAGTGTTGCACTGTTTGCTGACAGCCAATGAGCGTCATATCGTTGGCATGCAACAGCGACTTATGTGCAGTTGCGACTGTGTTGCACAAAAAGACAACTATCTGTTTGTGCAACACAGTCGCAACTTCAGTATTATGTATGTCTTCATACATTAAATTTAAATTCATAAATCATGAAAATATGATAGTAGTTCAGTCATATAACGGATTAAACATGCAAGAAAGCCAACATTTATGTACATGTTATATTTCTAACACTTTAGCAATGTCACATGTCGTACAGTTGATGACCGTATGCATCGCTTTGCGTAATAAATTACATGCTGACTTTGAATTACAGTCAGTGTCATTATTTAGAAAATATTAAGTACAAGTTGAGGTATATTTTCATTGAAATAATTATTTAGAATAACGAATAACTTAATTTAAACATGCAATTATGCATTGATTAACTTAACTCCCGGAAGAATGCTGGATAATATGGGGATGGGAATTTCACTCTAGTTACAGACAATCCGCCCTGGATCAAAGAAGTATCTCCCCTTTAGAAAACTATTGAAAACTCGTTCACAGTGTGAGTCAGTGGCTTTTCAGTCTGCATTTGAGCACACACGTTTAAAATTTTCTTAATTGAAATATATTTTTGTGTTTGTAATATAATAATAATTAATCATGTAAACCGCAATTACCACAATATATTCAGCGAAATGTGTTCTTTTCCAAATACCTCTATAATTTCTTAACGAACACTATTTATTTTATTATTTTCTACCCAGTAGTTGATTTTTGATAAATCGTGGCGCAGATCATTCTAGCCAGTTGCTAACATGACATTATCGCTACGAGTTACAGGACTTTATACTGCAAGAGTGCCGTAGCTCATCATGCGACAGTGTTGCAGGTCACAGTCATATACTACAGCGAAGAAATTCCCCGTACTGTAATAACTGAATATGCGACACTGTTGAATTAAGAACAAATATAAAACATTCAAACCACGCCATTCACTCAGTCACACCACAGGATTAGATCATAATACTCAGTCGAATAGTGGAATATAATGGATCGTAATAATAATTAATGGATCTTTCTGCAAGTAAGTTGTCTGGTTTATATTGCTAATAATTATTTTGAGGTAATATTGTCATTTAAAAAATTAAGAATTTTCATTTAAAGAGTATATTTTAATATCATGGTATTGGCAATTCTAACAAACATAGGCGGAGCCAGATATATTGACTTGGGACTTGGTTATTATGGAGAAGCGGGGGAGGAGTGGTACCGGCGGACATAAACTTCGAAGGGGATTGTATGGTCATCTTGCGCCCTTCCCCATCGTGTATTTGCAACTGTTTGAAAATGTGTACAATTAATATTGCTCGGTCCGGTGTGATATTCATCTCACAGGCAACTATATTTAAAAAGTCACTTGGCTATTTACACAACGACATCATTAGTATGTGTGTTGCTAACAGCAAAGTGGTCAGCATAGAATTAATTAAAAGATTTTGATCGAAATCATAATTACTCAAATTTCATGCAAATGGTTATCAGTTTACTTTCAAGAAATGATAACAAATTTTGAATTTTCTGACGATTATACACATTTTAGTTTAGGCTTCTGATTCATATGACTGTTTTAAATATTTTTCATTATGTCTGCTCTGCATAGTAATATTATTTTAATGAACAATGTAACATCATGCTATTTATTATGTAAGAACGCTATTAATGTACCATTCTTCAGCAGGGTCCGCTACTGCAATACAATTAGAGATCGTTAATCCTGTACACGTCTGCCTCGGATAGCCTGGGCTGCCAGGGACACCATGCACACCTATATACACACCAATAATGTTTGTCTGTAAAACTGTCGTAACCATGTGTACGCTATGGGCAGGCTGCGACGAGGCCAGGCTACTAGCTAGTCTATAGGCAGTGCTGCAAATTACGAGCATCAAGAAGCTGATAATAACAATACCAATCACTCTATGCAACATTGTCGTAAGTCGAGATACAACATTTTTTATAGAAGAACTTACTTTGATGCTAGGCTTCTCGCTTCTGCTTTTGTTTTCATTATTAACCCGAGACTAGCGACACTGTTGCATAGAGGTGCAACACGCAAAGAACTTTAAAAGCTTATAATAATACAATGATTGTATGTTTAAGAAACTGAGTTACTACTAGTGCAAATGAAGCCCCGCCCAGCGAGCTCAAACTCCTCCCCCGCCATGCACAAGTCGCGAAAATCAGTCCTGATTAACAAGAAGTCGACGATCAAGAAGGAGATCAACGGGAACGGTGAGGGACATTTGTTACAGGCCATTTTTATCCCTGTAATCATCTTTGGTAGGTCTATCTTATTTTTTACTATCGTTATAGTCATTACTCTCGCCGTGTTGATGACTGACGCGTCTTGTCGTACATTGGGGGTTATCTGCGATTGAATTCGAGTAAAGGAGACAGCGTTTCACTATTACATGTTACGCATAGGCACGTACCTTATCATTCATATTATTCAAAAAATAATTTAAATAAAAATTTATGTTTCATAATTTATATATAAATATTCCGCGTCGATACTATAGTGTTATGTGAATCGACCTTAATTAAGTCGATTCAACAGCAGCAGCGAAGCTGCAGTGCTGACAACAGCAGCCACTGTTACTGTTAGTAACAGTAAGATAGCTGCTGATATAAAAAAAGTTATCAAACGCATTCCGAAACAGCAGTGCTCAGAAGAAGCTTGGCGTGGCCTGGCAGAGCGGTACTTCATACACAAACTAATGAATTGTTATCAGAATCTACAATTAAAATTTATATTTTCCATCGACTTTTATTATGTTCCTTACTGTGGCTCTCGCTAGCGGCATCAATTAAGTACTCAACAATAGAGGTTCTGACGCGCTACCAGCGCTGAAAAGAGACTATTGGACTAACTATGTCGAGTCCTGTCCATGACATTGAGTCCTGTCCATGACATTGAGTCCTGCCCATGACATCGAGTCCTGTCCATGACATTAAGTCCTGTCCATGACATTGAGTCCTGTCCATGACATTGAGTCCTGCCCATAACATTGAGTCTTGTCCATGACATTGAGTCCTGTCCATGACATTGAGTCCTGCCCATGACATTGAGTCCTGTCCATGACATTGAGTCATGTCCATGACACTGAGTCCTGTCCATGACATTGAGTCCTGTCCATGACATTGAGTCCTGTCCATGACATTGAGTCATGTCCATGACATCAAGTCCTGTCCATGACATTGAGATTGATCCAGATTCTCGTTGTTATCCTCACAAAACATTTATTGCTTCGTGTACATTTCTTCGTAGGATATCGTCTTCATTAATTAAGCAATCAACTTGGGCATTCAATATAACTTTGTAATTGTGATATGAATATTTGTTGCTTTGCGTGGTGGCATATGAATAGAGTAATGTTTAACTCATTCTTTGCTATGTTTAATTCAGAGCTCATCGACAAGTCAGCGGTAATGCTGATGACGTCATCCATTAAGAAGTTAAACGTTTCGCAGTCAGAAACTAAATGCACATTTACGTATGGAGGAAAAGAACCAACTTCCACACCCAAGCGCAAACCATCTTTCGGGTCCTCCTCGGCAACACCTCGCTACCAGGGAAAACTTCACTGCAGTAGGAATACAGGATCTGGAAAGAGCGGCACGAATTCTTCCCAGCGCTCGAGGACAGGAGGCTCCTTCAGGCGTCGTTCCTTCAAGAAATCTCTCTCGGCTGCCTCTCTCACGTCCATGATCAAGGTCGATGTCACCCGACCTCCGGTCTTTCCCAGCACACCGGAGACGATCCTCGAGTACCACAAGCGCAAGCCGATCCTCGACGAGAATGAGGAGTGGCTCGTGGTGGAACTCAATGAGTATGAGTGCCTTGCAGACAGTCTGGCCATCATTAAGATCGTTGCCAAACATTCGAAGTTCTTCGAGGTTGAACCGGACCAATTGTGGCAGGAATTCTTTGACTTTGTTGACGAAATCGCCTCTTACGATGAGGTGATTAACTTCGACGTTTGGCAAGAGTTTAGGGACAAGAAATATACTTGCTAGAAAGATATGTATAATGTTGACTCTTGTAATATTTTATTTATCTGTATTGTATAACGAAGATATACGCATCCAAATCTAGGCGTATATTTAATGAATTGTATACATACTTGAACTTTAACATAAACACACTTACACACAGAGATACACTTGCATTCAGACACAAACACACACAAACCATATCACTTGATTTTTGAAATGATTCGCTAATTAATACACACGTAGATTGAAATGAAACTACAATGCATCCTCATGAAATAATTTAATCGTTGCATTAGTTCGCCGTTTTATAGGGTAGCATAGATCAAAGTAAGCAGGCACACATATGCGGAAAAAAATTCACTGTGTCATGTTGATGAAAATGAACTAAAGCTAAAAAATCAGTCCTGGCTATTGCATTCATTACCACTAAAATACGACTTGTAGACGAGATATGAGCATAAATGCGTGGCTTCCCGTTTCTCTACTGCAAAAGTAAATCATGTTAGGACTTACTCATGTCAGAGAAAAATTAATTTTTTTTGCGGAATTTCATAACAATAATTCTAATACTCAAAGAGAGTAACCATACCAACTAATCATACCAAAATAATCATCGAATTAGTCTTAGTCAGGATTAGAACCCTATTGTTTAGAATCAGCTACATATATACATATGCATGTAAAGTAAATATATTCAGCCATGTGATACATGTGATAACATTGATAATTGTTTGTGTTGTTTGTTGTTCTTTATATAATATATTTACTTAATATCGTATCTATGTTAATGTGAATGTCATTGTTTATTGCGCTGATCAATGTAAGTGCTTGTTGACAGACTACCTCGTTTTCTGAACAGTTCGTTGAATTCTAATCATCTTCATCAAAACCATTACTGCAGTCACCTAGGCTAAATAAAAGTAACTGTATAAACATTCAGCATTATGCTCTAGATGTTCAGATAAGCCGTATTCGTTTTTACCATAAATCGCGACCAATTTTATGTTATGTAAATTACAATCGAATGTATAATGACCATTTGTTTACTGATAATATTAATTACTCATAGTATATCATACAAATTGGCAAAAGTACATGATATCATATTTTTTGGCTTTCAAGTTCCCTTAATTTGACTTAATTATATTGTGTGTAACACCGGTTTTTATTTCGTCATGGTAATTATTTCCTCTGCAGGTTTTTGGGGCCACACAGGGTGAGATTTGTTTAGGAGTTTGGAGGTTCGATGGTGTATCGACCCCCACACCCCAACTCGCTAGAGAAAAGCCAAGGGGGATCGGTTTTTTAAAGAATCCAGCGGGGTCGGTCAAATTTTGGACCGTTGGCACCGCCCTCCCGCTCGTCAGAATTTTTTGGACCGTCGCCACCGCCCCTCCCCGCTCGTCAGAAATTTTGTGATCGTCCGACCCCCACCTGTTTTTGGACGAATCCCACACTGGGGCCACATAAATCCATAATTTAGTTTATAGATAGTACCAACATTAAATTTTATTTTAACTAATATCATACTGAAAAATTACTTAAAATAATGAGGACATTAAAATACGTATAATAATCAACGAATTATATTTTGGAAGATTGGAATAGGCATCGTACTAAAAATAGCTTTTAGTAGTGGAGGCATAAAATAATAATATCAGAATAAACTAATTTTAAAGAGTAAACGGGTTTTAATCGTGTTACTTCTCTCCAGCGGTGATTCCATTATGCAAAAGCACAGGGCAAAGGAATATACAATTATTTGAGAGTATGTTTGCACCAAACTATATATTAGACTATTAATATCGAATCTGTACAGCGGAAGTTTACTAAGAAGCATTCTGTTAAGAGACCCCAAGCCATGTCAATTGACAGTTGACAGTGCTATTCCACTGTCATATCACTCGTTCACGATCACCTAATACTTCTGATTTTCTGTCGCCAATACTAAATCAACACAATTGCTAGAAAACACTCGTCGATGGATTTTACAAGCCGTTCTGCACCTCCATAAACGTCACTGAACGAAACCACCTGCTTGGAAGCTTCGTCTATTCGTATCACATCACCTGATAATATAAATAATCTAGCGAACAGATATCAGTAACTGTATACGCGGACTTCAGTATTATGAAAGCGTGGATGTCGTTAATATATGAACCGTTGCTAAATATAGAGCCATCATTGGCTCTGATAGCAAAAATTAAAAAAAATTATTACAAATTTAAACCTAAGCGGGATATAATAATTTATTTATGATCGCGACGCACTTTGATTGCAACTAATGATTACACCGTTAAAATGCAATTGGACTAGTCTAGCAACTATTATGACAGACCGGTGTCTGTTTCCATAAGGTCATAGCCATCGTATTTCTTGGTTCTAACTCGTACATTATTTTTCAACTATTGTTATTATATTAAACTCTATAATTTAAATGAATGTTCATCGCGTTGCGTCTATGATAACAAGAAGTAAAAAGACATCTGCCAGTTTCTCATTTCTGTGTGTCAACGTTTTGCTACTAAAGTTTTTTGAACCATGTACTAGACTTTGGACTTTTTGTTTATTTGCATACCACATCACTTGATAATATCAAGGCGAGCACATAACCAACTAATTATGCCGTTTAAACGTGCATTGTGGCACCCAAAGGCAGCGGAAACATAGCTGGTTGGCTGTATCGGATTTACCTGGCAGCTGGGCTCAAAATTACCCAATTTTTTAAAACTAAATTACCGTACTTGGCAATGAACAGTGAACCAAAAAAAATATTGTCGATCGGAGGGGGTAGCGGTGGGCCTTTTTTGACGAAGGGTTGCATAAAGAAGCGTGCACGTATGCCTTCGTTAACCGAATTTAGCATGACAATGTTTTCTCGTCTACTCATATAAACAAACATAAATTCTAAATGGAAATCTATTAGTAGACTTCTCTAATCGCTGTCAGTAATTCTCCCTGTCACTTGACTGACTATCGCCGTGCCACGAGCGATGCTATGTTTTCCCGACCGTCAATTGTCGACTGACGGAACGAAGGGTGTAGCCACTAGAGGCGGTGTGATGTACGGGTAACATGCCGCCGCAACTAGGAGCCGCTCACTATCACTGCACGTTTACCATCACTAAAAGTTCCTCTGACGTCACTAGCTTGACTGGACAGGAGCGAAGCGTTCACGTAGTTCAGAGACGTTAGTTTCTCCTGCCGCAGTGATTACAGCTACGCAAAGCTGTACGATTTTTGTCAGAAGTGGTATTGATCTCACGGTTAAATAGCGATAACCTATTTAAATCAAAAGTACTATAGTGAACCGTGTAAAGACATGATAAATTGTTGTTATTTGTTGCTGGCTAAGATTGCTATAATTTTCATATAACCACACTTTACAGTAGCTTAATCAAACTTTTGCTTGACGTATCAACAGTTCTAATCCACATTCCACATGAATCGGATTTTCATTTTATGTGAAAGCAATTTTAAATACAAGCAACCTGGAGCATAAAGGGTGTAAGGTGTTCTGCCTCAAACAGCAAGAGTACATTTCTTCTATTGCCTCTTAGTCTTCTTGCGAATTCAAAACTGACAAGAGCGGAACAAGAAGTTAAGAATAAAATGCTACAATTAAATAATATATTCTACAATATTCTATAAGCCAGCAATTCTATCCAATATTCCACCGATCTTTGTAATAACCATTGATTATTACAATCTTTTCGGTAGAGTTGATTCCACTCTCAGGCAGTGACACACTGAGCTCGGGCTGGACGAAGAAGCATGCCAAACTTCTGGCTCGACACTCCGTGCAAGAAAATGTTTCGGTGTCTCGGGATGAAGTACCCTTATTTGAATTGGGCCCAGGCTTACGCCCTCATCTCGTCATGGAATTGGAAAAATTTGCTCTCTCTTCAATAGATGGAAATGATGGTAATTGTTTCCGATCGATGGATAATAACTGAGGGAAGCAATTTTTCGTTTTGCAGAAATTAACGTTCGCCATTAGATAGAGGAAGCGCGTGGATGATTCTCCCCTCCCGACCTTCATGATTGAATAACCAAGTGTATTATTTTCCACACGAATTTCGAACGGGGTGTAACACATTAATGTGGGTGTACAAATAATTTTCACGAGGCGTATACAAATTTCTAAATTTTATTAAAAACCTTTTCACCCCCAGCAGGGTTGGGGTGTTATCACCCCCCAGCGGGTGGGAGGTTTAGTGGAAAATGGAACTAGAGGATGTTGAGCATCAACTGGGGGTGAAAAACCCCGCTTGGGGTGTGCAGCAAAAGCCCTGATAAAGTGTATATTGCTGTCATTGTTCCTTGCACCGAATACTGGCAGAGTGACGTCACGCTTGGCAAACCTTTACTTCACCTTGTCAA
>JAQFYQ010003369.1:0-10729 GCA_034694885.1 Buchholzia appendiculata
GGTGACATAATATCCACAGAGAAAGTTGTACTGCTTTGATTTGGTATTGACAGCAAGCACAAGCTAATTCCACCACCATGAAAGAACCAAAGAACAAATGGTGTCAGCCTACACACATGCCACAGCTCTGATCGGACTATTATCCCTTAGTCGCTTGTTACGACATGCACTTTACCGGGCTGTGCAGTGGCAGCATTCTCAAGTCCCCCCCCTCCCCGAACATTAAATGCAATACAGGTAGAGACAATAAATATAATAGAAGTAGAGACAAAAAAAGTACAGCAGGCACAATATAAGTGTAAAAGTATAAACTAATAGGTGCAAAACGTAGACAATTGTTGTAGAAGTAATAGAGACTAGTAAGTGTAGAAGTAGTAGAGACAAGTACGTGTAGAATAAATAGAGACTAGTAAGTGTAGAATAAGTAGAAACTAGTACTGTAAGTGTAGAAGATATAGAGACTAGTAAGTGTAGAATCAGTAGAGACTAGAGAGAGAATTTAGAATAAATAGAGACGGACCCGAATGACCAGCAGCTGTTGTAGTATCCAGCTACGAAGCTGCTGAATGCGAACGTCATCTCACCGTTCGTCGTATCGCTACAACACCGGACAAAACATCATAGAGATTTCCCTTCTACTATCTCAGCCATGTCCGACAATTAAACAAAATCATGTTTCAATCTAATGCAATATTACCAGGTTTCAGTACAACGGTTCAGCCTCAAGTATCAGTCAAATGCAACATTAAACGTTTCAATCAAATACCCTTGGAACCAATTTCAGTCTGGTGCTATGACTGAATGCTTCAGTAAATTTTAAAGCTACAGTTTCGATCCGAGTTTGAGGCGTCATCATACAACAATGGCTGAATACTTGATTTTATGCTATAGGCACCGCAGACAAATGCATATACCTTAGTATATTGTACATTTATATCTACATTTATACACGATTGATTAATTTTTATGTGGTAAAATGATTATCCAACGTTTAAAAGCAAACTTTACCAGAACCTCTATATAACCAACATTATAACTCGCAATACCGCACGACCTCTAACCCTGTCAACAGCTTGGCATCAATGTTATAAGTAGAAAATCATGTGAACAAATCTGGACGCACCAGATAGCTTCCAGGATCTTGTTGTAGCAGGGGACGACAGCAAAACTGGCCGACATACCGAGACCAGCCAAGGACACGAGGCTCAGTACAAACTTGCTAGAAACAGAACAAACACATTCACCATTTAAAACAGAATAATCTTAGAACGTGCTAAAGACAGAAAATATGTATATGCAACTGATCTTCAACACTAATATATTCGCCTGGCACCGTCAGCTCCATGGTCTAGTTGCTACCTCTGGCAACTAGACTAAACTACTTGCCTCCGTTTAATTCGATCTTTAATTGAGGATTTCTACAAATTGTTCTACAGTCCTTGTCATTACTTGGTTGATCAATACATCTTGGTCCCGTCCGACCTCACGTTCTTTTACCATTGCTCACTATGTGCATAAAAGCCTCTGAAGAGTTACAAAATATCCTAGCATCTGTTTTATATTCACGTCAAAGGTTGTATCCCAAACCCTCAAATGACTCGCATCACCAAAATCGGAGTCATTTCTTACTGTTGGCTGCAAAGGTTAGCAACGGAGTAGATGCATCGGATTCTTCCACATACCTTCACAGACGAGTCGAGATGCAGTATGCTTCAGGAAGGACATTCGGCCAGAAATCACGCAACAATAACCCAGTCAACCCAAAACTTACTGTGATGCCTACTCACAGAGATGTTCATCTATTTGAGTGGACGACTCGTAGTTCAGTCAGTCAGGATGAAGAAATGTAGATGCCATACATCATCACTCTATGACATTTAGACTTATAAGCAATAGGTCGACGACAGCCACTATGATGATACATGAAGATATTCACAATGATGATGATGATGACGACGACGACGATGATGACGATGTTTAAGACGTTCATAACATGATGATTACGAATGTACGATGACTGACGATGATAATGCACAAATAGATGATGATAATGAACTAATAAATGATGATAACAAATTAATAGATGATGATAACGAACTAATAAGACAGCATACGTGGTGTTTGAGACAGTGCCAAAGAGAGGCGAAGGTCCGAGGAGAAGGAGACACAGACAGGTTAGGATGAATCCAGCCGTCATCAGCAGCAGAGCACTCGACGGCTACACAGACACATACAGATACAAGAACATACACATACAGGTAGAAGAACCTAGACATACATATACAAAAACCTACACATAGAGATACAAGGACATACACATACAAGGACCTACACATACAGATACACAAAAAGATACAAGAAATTACAAATACTGATAAAAAAAATAAAATAAAAAAAAATAAAACACATGCCGATGCAAAAAAAATCAAAATATGATAATAGGATAGAAATAATAGGATAGAGATATCTACACAGGGTCAACAAGGCATACAGAAATATTTTATTGGTAAAAAGTTCTTACAAACTTTCCAATCAGTGGCCTGCATTTAGACCAGCAAAGTCCATTACTAAATATTTAATAATGTTTTTAATATTTATATCATTTTATTTTCAAATTTTAAATGATTTATTAAATTATTAAATTAATTGTTCAAATCAAGTTATAAGTATTCTTACCTTTTTGTCTGCTATCCATCCAACCAGAGGACAGAATATAACATACATCGCTCCAATCATGAAATAGACCAGGCCGAGTAGAGCCGGGTTGAGACTAAACTGGATGGAAAACAAAACAAAGTAGGAAGGTTAAGATTACAATCCGATGCTGTCAAATAACTGCATACAAAGCTGTATTGCAGCCGACAGTGTTTTTACAGTGAAAAGCAGGCTATTTCAATTGTTTGTTACAAATACGATTTCACAGTATAAGTTACTTGGGGAGTATCAGGGAGGATTCAGCCCTCCAAGCTGGATTTCAATCCTCCTCATCCCTTGAATTTTATGCAACTTAACATCGGCCTTCAGCTTCATACAGTGGCGTCCAATATCGATTCAAACAGCAATTAAAATACACAGCGATTAAAATACGGATGCAGAGAAAGCATTATTCAATCAATTACATCTACTAAACAGTGTATAAATATTATAATGCTGCATTTGCTTACAGTCCTAAGATGAGGTTCGAGGGTCGGTTGTAAAGACGACCAGATGATGGCTGCGTTCAGAATTGACATTCCCATGATGATGACTCGAGGCTTGCGAACCAGATTACACGTCGTGTTGCAGTCGACAGTGCTCCGACTTTCCACCTCTGCCAAAACCAGGAAGACATCCCGTTACAATAACATCAATTCATCACTGTAACTTGACAAGAAATGTCACGCATGCATGGAGGAAAAACGCTTTGACGTCGACCCAACAAAACAAGCATACAACCGCATCTACAGAGAATCCTGAACTTGTGATGATAGCGAAGATGGGCGCCAGGAGGCCAGATCTGGATTCGTTCTAGCTGGGCATAAACATTCTAAACTAGCTCCTTCTACTGGGCCTACCATTCTAAACTAGCTCCTTCTAGCTCATTCTACTACCTCATTTTACTATTTCCTTCTAGCTATTTGTGTAAGGAAGGTGTAGGTGCTGGGTCAATTCAGTGTACCAAACTTATGCAAAAAGTGAGTGCATGGGAAATGCAGTGGATTGAAAGGAAAACTTCCATCGGTGAATACAGGGTTTGTGTGTAAAGTTTGCATGGGAGCTTGTGAACAGGAGGATGTACCAGAGGTATCAACGGTGGTAGAGGACAAGCAACTAAAATCTGTCAATATTGTAATAGATAGGAAACAATTTGCATAGGTAGACAAATTCAAGTATTTAGGATCGGTGATGACTCAAGATGATGCATGTATGGCAGCAGTCAAAGAAAGAATAGGAATGGCAAGGGATGCATTTAATAAAAGGGAAGAACTTAAAGAAGAGATTCAGTACAGGACTAAAAAAAAGGTTGGTCAAATGCTTAGTTTGGCCACTAGCCTTGTATGACTGTGAGACATGGACATTGCGAAAGTCAGAGAAGGATAAATTAGAAGCATTTGAGATGTGGTCGTAGAGAAGAGTGGAAAGAGTGAGTTGGCAAGACAAGAAATCTAATGAACAAGTGCTACATGCAGTGGGAGAAGAAAGAAGTATGGTGCAAACAGTCGTAAAGATACAGAAAACTGGATTGGACATATGTTGATGGGCGAGGGATTGATGAAAGATGCGATAGAAGGCAGAATTGAGGGAAGGAGAGGACCAGGAAGACCGAGAGAGTATGCTTCATGAACCGATGGAGGGCAATGAGGGATTATATATGAGCAAAAGAAATGGAAAGTGCTGAGTATTGTGAAGGAAATGGATACCAAGGACCTGCCTTCGGGCAGAGCACCGATGATGATTTAAAAATCAGGAAAGGTTTCTTACTGGTCTAATAAAATTGCAATGTAACAAGTTAATATTTCTTGTATAATTAGGTTTATAATTCTTGTATAATTAGGTTTATAATACTTACATTATCAAATATCTGATCTCAGTTACACAAGTTGCATAAATTTAGTTTGAATACAGTCTCCAGCTGAAAATTTACTTCTATGAAAAATGGCACATGTTCATATATTTCAAGCTTAATGAAGATAGCCACAACGTAAATTAAAGTAAAATCTTCAAATGTGATGATTGAGTTGATTGGTGCATACGATATTAATATGACATTCATTTAGGTGTACAGAATAAAACTATGGTTTGAACTATTGAGTATTGACCTAATTATAATCATGACCTATAATTATAGGTCAGAATAGTTTGATGTGCACCAAATTCTGAAATACAGAAATATGCAAGTCAAACACTCCTTATCTTTTCAATTAATATATTGTAAACAAGCTAAAGCAACACTGTTAAATATAAACATTACATTTATTTTTGACGAACCACCAGTTGAGACGTAAGCTTTAAATATCGAGCATCTCGAAAGAATATATTCCTATATCTGAAATTAACTGAATTAGAATTATCCCACTTTGCACTGCATTTCTATTATTCTGTGTGTAGAATAATGCAGAATGTACATGATCATAACAGCATATGCAGTTGTTATTGCTGAAATTAAAATTCCATATACACAAAATGCATAACTAGGTTGTAATGTTTACACTTTAACAATTATGTATCATGTCTGTTACAGCAGATAAAAATCCAATTGAAATGAATAAACTTTTTTTGACTGATACAAGTATTATATTTATAACCAATCATAGTACTTCAATATAAACCAAACAATGATGTACATAATGCTACAGTATATTTCAAAAGTTGCACTCGTTAACAATATTGGAGAAACAAATTATATAATATACAATATTACTTATAATCTAAAACTCTCAAACCCATAAAATCTTTCTTAAATGCTTAGTTCTTAATGCAGTTAATACAAGACAAATGTACATAAACTGTAAATAATTATAAACATAATACAAAGTTGTTATTTCGTGGGCCTCTTATTGACTGGGATTATGGGTTACCTTTTAATCAGTATTCGGTCGGCCACAACTCTGAACAGCCTAAGTGTTCTCTGAATTTGCCCAAGTAGGCAAGACTAAATTTCAGTCGTTGCTACGATTTTGTAGCTAATGCAGTCGTCCTATCTGACAGGCGAACGTCGACCGGTTCGCACTTCTAGCTTAGTGCTGCATGCTAGGCGAAGTAATGCTCTGGCATAGTAATTCTATAATAATATATGGAATGATACAAGCAAATAATAAGTATCCATTGACAACTTTCTGTGAAGGAATAAATAAATGTTTGTCATGACTCGCTGACTCTTAAGGTGTTTGAACAAGGTTCTATAATTGTATATAACACTTTAGCAAACTCATGCTCGGCTATTCTATATCTACAAATATTGTGATATAAAAATATATAATATATAAATGTTCAAAGGCCAATAAGGAATGTTCACTCTTTGTACGAAAGATTCTTATAAATACACCGTTTTACAATCTTGAAAATAATAACTATACCATAACCGCTTACTTTCTAGTGACTTACTTACGAGTGACCGAATAGGTCAGTCGTTAGCGTTCACGCCTCGCAGCGTGGAGGTAGAGGGTTCGTCTCCCTGCAACGACTGATTGTGCTCGGTAGCAAACCTGGGCAAATTGTTAACACTCCATTGCCTGTACGGGAAGGACCATTGGCCGCCAACCCGTGCTCATCTGGCCTAGTCAGTCGGTGGTAAAAGTCGTGCGTAGTAATACATAAGACAAAATTACCATCGCCAGGACCTGTCTTCGGACAGAGCACTATTGATCATCATTCTAGCTACACGAAAATCCTTCGATAAACTCTATTATTATTTTCTCCTCACCTTGTTCAATTGTGACAGTACATAATTTTGACGGTACAGAGAAGAAATGCTAAACAGAACAACTGTGACAAATGCAATAATAGAAATAATAGAACTATAATTCAAAGCACCACGTCCAACCTTCAATCGATGAATTTATGAGACACTTATGAAATTGTTCTGATCTAAAAAATATTACATTAAAACGCATTCTATCAATCAATGATTAATAAAGGCCTGCTTGTTTATATCGTGTAAATAAAATGAGTCAACAAATGCGGTGCAAAAATGTGCAATGTCAGCTCAATGTATGCTCAACGCGATGAACGAGATTATTTCTATTCGAAGGGACGATTCGACCACAAAATCTTTGCTTTAATAAATCCAGCATGGGAGTGAGATGCAAGCTCATACAGTGACAAATAATTTGATTTTATAGAACACTATAAATGAGTGATGATGAATATAGAAAAATATAACATCATGACTAATGTATAATCTTACATCCATTAAATACATGTCATAGCTTGTCAATATATATATAAGCTATTCTAATAAGAATGTCTCTGCACAGTACAGGCACAAAATAACCGGACAAGTTAGTAATATCAAAATCATATCTATCTGAAATACAAACATGCAAAAATTGTTGCAATTAACTGCCCTACTAAATGGCAATCTAAATGGTCATAATCAATTTAGAAGTGAAAACTGTAAAATTCAGCTCCATATACAGAAATAAATTTCGATACAATTTTATGCAACAACGTCATCAAGTTGTACATGACAAATTTTAGCTCTATTAGAATCAAAATGTTTGTGTTAGTACGGCACAGCTTAAACTAAACAATAAACTACCACTCTCTTGTTTGGTCAGCTATGATCAGTAGTAGTAGAGCTTAATAATATCACTAATTATCCTTGTAACCAACCTGCAGAGGGAAGAAGACTCTGATAACAGCTTTATCACACAATAGATAAAACTAATCAGAGCTATCACTCAAAAACTATCAAGTTATTAATAGCACCCACAAAGTGTTTACTACTATTTATAAAATCTAAGGAGCAATCTTCAAAGCAGGTGAAAAAAATAACAAATGTGCACAGGCTTTCCTAATGGGAGCGATAAATTGAACAAAAACATTTATAATCAACTTGAACGTAACGATGAACAAATTATTTATCAATTGTTAAACCTCGAGAGAATGATCTCTTCATAAACAAAGTAAACCTCGTAATATCTATTTCCACGTCGCATCTAGGCCTACATTATCATTACATTTAAACTGTAAAATAACATGATGCATCAGTCAAACCATTAATTGGTCCGTGTTTTCTAAAGTAAAATAACATTTTGTCCCATTAAGTACCGTACTTAATACTTCAGACAAGGAAACCTGCTATTTAATATCATATTTTACAAAGGAAAGGTATCAAAGCACCGACACATTACATTTCACAGCTTTAACCTTACAGCAGCACACTGTACTAAATATTAACCAGACTTTCATCATCATTCAAACTCGGCATATATCTAAAGCACGGTTACATTAGAAATACTATTTGACTTCTTAGCAGAATTTTTCCCTCCGTGCGTACCGTACAGCGTATCGTGTGATTCGCATTTGTGCAGTAATAAATCATCACTTTCCCCAGCTCCACCTTTCTTCGTCGACTCCTTGCGCACGGAATTATTCCGCTCTTCTAGCTTCTCTGACGTCGATGGACCATAAACTTGGCAGAGCTTGCTCTCTGCCAGATCACCCACATTCATCTTCTCTGCCACATTCAGCGAATGCCTAGACCCTCGAGCAATATTTCTTCCAGAGCTCTCATTCTGCAGCTTGAAGACATCGTCTGCAGTGGAATGATCTTTCTGCCTGTGGAATGTGTCGCCCATGCAGCTATCAGGAGACTGGAATGGAGTGGAATCGACGCTGTGATGAAGGTCTCTCAACGACACCGTATGATTCAGCACACGAGGTGAATTAGGAGAGAAATTAGTTGCTGAGCTACTTGGCATATGTTCGCCGCTTGCAGACATGCTACGTATGAGGTCTACGTGTGCGACTATGTCACCGAGCACGTCGTCCATCGTCACGTTATATCCACCCTCTTCTACCTGCTCTTCCTCATCTTCTACATCGACGTCATCATCTAATGACATCATCGGTGTCAAACGATCGTCGTCTACACTCACAAAGTCGGGTGATCCAGCATTTAATATGTCTTCATCTTCGATATTATCGTCATCATCATCATCCGAACCTTCCAACTGACCACTGCCAGGCTGATGGGCTGAACGCATGTAGTTTGACGGGTAGGTAAAGGGTGCATCGGCATCAAAGATGGCCGACTCTGTGCGCTCACAGTCATCTCGGATGAGGTTGACGCAGTTGCCGATTTCGAGCAGCTCGAGAAGCTTCAACACGTGCTGCTGCTGCAGCTTGTACTGATCTCGTAGCTTATTCATCTGCACAGTTAGACAACAATGTAAACCAGCAAACATATCACAATTTGTGATAAATGTTATTCAGTACACAAAATACAAACAGATTATTATTTAACTAGTTATAACTATCATCGTTAATTCTATAAAACAATTTTATTCGACTCTACTGCGTAACTTTTCTGACAACTCCTCAATACTCCTTGTCACGCTCTACTTAGATTTGTTACAATGACAAAAAAGTTTATAATAAAAACCATGCTCAGTGTTGCACAGTTTGTACATCATCGTGTAAATGTCATATTTGTTCTAATCCTTATTATTCCAGAGATAAGAGTACCATCATGACTGTTACTATAGCCATGATTTTCTGCGGGCCTGGAGAGCATCTTATCATCTGATCTGGCTCGCCTAATTTAGTATTGCCGCAGATGGCGACTCAAACAAAAGTGCCACCAGGACGTTATCAAGTTGTCAACCTTCTGCCAGAAGACAACACGTAATGATGATGATGACTAGCAATGCTGTTGGTCCTGTGATGATTGAAAATCGAATCACCATGATCCACAATGTGCTTGACAAGCAATGAGGTTATTTGTTTTTGGCACGGCAACCGTCTTCCTGCCAAGTATTTGCTCTGAAATTAATTCTAAAATGGCAAAATAATGCATGCTCACTGCTACTAATCAACTGGAACGTAATATGTAACATAATTCTTATACCATAGGTGCTATGACATCACTTAATCCTTGATTTAGACATTTCAATGAACTGATCAGCCTCTTCACCAGGTACCAAAAATAGCTGCACCCGTTTATTCAAAGCTGTTCATATCTCAGATAATTTTCAGCACAAATGATGATATAATACATATTCATCTTGCACAGCAAGGTCCATTGCATTTCTGATACAGGCCTACAAAATTTTTTAAATAGTTAAAATAACTTCTATTTGGAGAGAGCAAAGGAAATTCATGAAGAAAAATAATAGTCTAGCCATAATAAGCCTCGAAAAGCAGTATATAAGTCTATACCTGTGCGCAAGCCCGGGTACCCGCATGCAGTTGGAAACTAGGTCACGCAGCTATAGTGCGAAATAGTCGAGCTATCGTCCAAATTAATTAACTACTATATAATTATATAACCCTACCTTGAACCCTATCAACCCTAATTTGACCTAAAACCCTACTTTGAACCCTGTATAATTTTCCAATAATAGGTTAACTGCATGCGGGTACCAGGGAAAGCTACCTGGACGGTTCGGTCCACTCGTCCTCCATGGCTACCTACCTGTACCGCTGATATGTAGAACCATCAAAACTTCGACGCAACGAGGCAACAGACAAACTCGTCTCAAAAGCAATTGAGGAACAGCAACACGTGGCCTCTTCATCAACATGCCATGTATCCTCACCCGCATCACTTACACAGAGAAAACCTTACACAGAAAACTTGGAGAAATTTGGCAATCCATAGCTGCCACAGGTTGCTGGAGAGAATTTTGGAGGTCGTCTGTGGTCAACTCCTGCTTAGTTGATAACCCTGTAACCCGGCCACCAGAATTTCTAATTTCTATTCCCACAACGTCACTTCAAAATCGCTTGCGCACAGAGCAAGTGCTGAGCAAGTCCTGGTCTAATGGATGGGGACTGACAGTGACTTAAGTGAGTGCGGTGAATTACAAACCATGTCACAAATTAAGAATTCTTGATTGACGAGGTTTCAGAGAGGTATTACAGGCTTACACAAGGCTGACACTGCCGCGATTGAATGGCTGACTATGTGTGTGCACTTGATGCATACGAAAAGGAACAAACTGCGGCCTAACATTTCAACTCTGTCTCTGTTCCTCAAATATTCCCCCTGCGTCTTCGTTATGTCCCTCCCTCCCTCCCTCCC
>JAQFYQ010003370.1:0-10728 GCA_034694885.1 Buchholzia appendiculata
CTATGAATTGCGCATTAACTTCATATTTCTTAAAAATTACATATATCTGCCATGCCGAAAATTAATCGTTTGTCTAGACCATAGCTTTGGTCTAGACTAAGCGATTGCGTGCACTAATTTGAGCTTCTTATGCTTATTTCTATTCTTGGGCAAAATCTGATCAGCGTTAGTGCGAAATTCTTAGGCATTTTATACAGTACAAGAGGATTTTCTGCAACCCACAGCTGATAAAAACATAGAATAACTAATACATAGAAAACATATCCCAAAACGGCTTATTATAATTATAATACTCGTAGTTGCTGCTAGGAGGAAGAGATGACTCGTTCCGGATGTTGACCAATTCCACCTGCTCTCAAATATTGCATTAACCGATTCCGCACTCACAAAAGACTCTGTCAATTTAACGGTAAAATTACAATTCATTGATTTGCCTCCTGATGTGCGTGATCTGTTGATGAGAGGAAACACAAAATAATTGATCCACGGGATTTAATTATAATAAAGCAAGGATGATATATTACAATCTGTCTGGTATACTCATGAAGTGGTATATATCATCGACGAAAATAAATATATGTTTTTTTCTTATTTCAAGCGATTTCAATCCAATGCTGGATTGTAACGGAGTTGAGCAAAAAAGCTGGTAAGTTAGTTATGAGCTATGTCAAGCTTGGATGTAATCTTCGATCTTTACAATGTCAAGCTTGGATGCAATCGAGCAGATGTTGAGAAGACGGCAGAAGCCTATTTTCCAGAAGTTCTCTCACTAAACTAATATATTCAAACTTAACATCAGCATCGACGATCGATTCATTATGCTAATTTAAATTAAAACTAACGGAAACTGGATATAGCCTGCGTCCATTATTCAAGTCATGTTGCGCTACATGTCGAATGCATGAAGGGGCACTCACTGAAAACAGCTGTGATTTAAATGTCTGATGCAAAGAGCCACGTCGCTTTAACAACGTGCGCGTTTTCGCCTATCCTATTAAATAAAATAACGTTCACATTCACGCTGTCACTGTTAGGGTATTATTATTTTTCGACGCACTGACTTGCGATATAGGTACTCTGATACGATTGCTAAAATCTTGTGATTGTAAATTGACGTGAATTGAAGAATTTTCTTATTTTATTAATTAGTATTAATTATTTATCCTCTTATTTGAACTGCCCGGCTGTTAGCCTAACTATTCTGCCTAACATGTTTACTACTTCCGGTCTGTTGGCATCACTTGTCGTCGTTGAATTGGTCGTCTGGGCTGCGGCAGATGTTGAGTACTCGGCACATGGTGGAACGAACCAGCATCGAGGTCCGGCAAGGAGCGGGGGTGGAGGGCACGAGGACCACTACGGGGGATCAGAGCACGTGCACAACGTCGAGTTCGACCACGAAGCTATTCTCGGTGAGCACCATCAGTGTCTTTATGCAATGAGTGTGTGATGAATGGCATGAAGATAATTATGATCTGTGCCTTTAGTCAACCACGAAAGTCAAGTTGTCGCCACATTTTCTAGCACCACATTTTTCTTATCACCAGATTCTTGGCGAACGTCCGTGTGAAACTTGCTGTTGTTATTATTATATTGACTGTTTTTTTAAATAATGGTGTGTACATAGAAACTATCTTCCATAATGCTGTTTTGTTTGTGTGACGTTATGTTAATGACTTGTGGTGATCTTATGGTAATACCAATAACAGTTAAAAAAATTGCGATATTTTGGTCTGCCTAACATGCGGATTGCAGAAAAGCAGAAATTTCTGACGCCTAAGACTATTGTTTTAATTTCAGGCTCACAAGAAGCAAATCATGAATTTGCACAGTTGCCTCCCCATGAAGCAAAGAAGAGACTCGCTCAGCTACTGGTGAAAATGGATTTGAATCGAGATGAAAAGATTGATAAAGGAGAATTGACGGCCTGGATCCTTACGAGCCTCAGGTATGGTATATATCATTGCATAGGATAAGATTATCTGTACGGTATGGCTTGAGTTCAAGTGGCACTAATGATTAATTTTGTAACTGCTTCTAGTTGCGGTCTGTAACCAGAAGCAAACCGAAGTCGATTTGATGAAGCAAAGGTTCCTGCATTGTGTCGGAAGGCAAGTTGGTGAAGCCTGCTTATGTTAATCAAATCATACTGCATCTGAACTGGTATTTGCACTGCAATTTTGGAATTTTTTGTGACAAAAATGTTTTTTAACTTAATGTATCTTTAGCAACATCTTCATTCCTGATATTGTTCTGTAAAAATTGCGTTTCTTTTGTAATGCAGAGCATCACTATAATAACGAGGAATTGTTATTAGTTTTAATTTTCTATATGATTTGTTTTGGCATTCAAGCAGAAATTGATAAATCATAATTCATCATTATTATGTTGATTAATTGGTCTTGAGCCTTTCGTATGTATGTATGTATATAACACTCCCTTCCATATACGCCGTGCGTGCCAGTGACTTCCGTCACTGACATTCCGAGGCGCAAGGGTTATTTCAGGTTGGTTATTTTTGTGGTTATAGTACTATAGACAGCAAACTTCAGGTAATAGTAATTTTAATAATTTAGGTAGGCCTACCGGTAATAAAAATGTAGGTGCCAATTTTTGTTTTTGCAATTTAAAGAGTAATATTTTATTAAAAATGAATGCGAAGGTTGGCATGAAGCCATTTCTTTCAATTTTTTGATTACTTTTGTCGCTGCCATGATTTTTTTCAATAGTAGCTTACAGGGTGATATTTATGTAAATTATGGCAAATTAATCAATACAGCTGATTAATGCTACTTCGTAGTTGAATATGCTAAACTTGGTTTTGGTTGTACTGACTATCATCGATTTACATTTTCAGAAAACAAGAAGAAAGTTATGCGGCATCTAAGCTTCATGATGTTGACTTGGATGGGGATGGTTTGGTGGCTTGGAGCGAATATCTCACCCGAATCTATGGATACTCTGTCCACGATATGAAGGCATTCGAAAATGATTTGAGACCAGAGATGAAAACATTTGTTGCGGTAAGTGTTGCTTGGAATTGATTGTTTTATAGTTTTTAACAGCTCCGATGAGAGTTAATCAATTGAAATAAATGTATAATAATAATGCAGCATTTCTGACACGTTCGGTTTCCTTGAGAACACGGATTGGCAGGCGTGAGGAGAACAGTCGATGTAAACAAAACAATAGTCAGACTCATAAAACCTTCACAGTGTACACCTTATCATACAGGTAGGTTTTTAATGACGTCATGAATGATGAAAATTCTTGCTTGAATGCATTTCCATTGGTGTACTACTCCACTTAGTAGGGCCAGCAACTCTCAAGGCATGCACTCTTGAGGCTTCATCTGAGTTTGTGCTATGACAAGACGATAGAGGTACCTTCTGTATTAGAAGGTGGTAATGGCTTTTGTGACCAGTAAGGTTGGAAATCTGTGTTTTAGATTTCATTTTGCTGTGATTTGTATAAAATGTAGGCAAATGTATATGTCATTTTGCCAAATTGCCTTGTTTTATAAACTAATGAACAATTTTAATTGATACTGATATGGTGCCACCTGGTTTAGTCAGCAGTTTATATAATTTACAACGGCTAAATGATTTTTGGTAGCACTTCAAACACATGTTAATACATGTGACCAAGACAAGTTCAAGGATCAAGACCCAGAAAAATAGGACCAATACGTGGAATTCAACACCAGTGCACCACAATAGTTTCATAGACAGTACATCACAAATTGATTGTGCCTGTCTATTGTGAGGCACTACATAATTTTTTTTAAAGTTTTCCTTAGAAGAGATTTACAATTTCTGTTGTTCACGTTTTGATATGAAAACATATGATTTCTTTGGATAACTTTGTAATTTCAATGAATTGATCAGTTGTCTTGAAAATGTTTAAAATGATTTGGTTTGCATAGTGAGTATATTTATATTGTTTGCATTTTGTTTGGATACAAGTGCATCTTGTTTACAGTTCTGTTATTTTCTGCCATGTATTCAGATCCAGTCGCTATTCACTATTGACAGCTAGAGTACTCGGTCTAGTCGAACGACTCATAATATTTATTGACAGACCTTTGACTGGTCGAACGAGACATGAAATCAATTAATTATTGACATCTTGCCTCCCACTATGACCTATTGTACGTCAGAACGAAGGATTGATGAATTTCATCAGTGTTTATCATCTGTTATGTGGCCGATGGTCTCTAATACTTTGCTGGTGTGTACACTGTGCAGTGTGATCAATTTCATCTGTGCATGTGATGACAGATGGTGAATGATGACAAGGAGAAGTTTAAAATAGCTGACAGAGACAACAGTGGACGGCTGACCGCTCTCGAGTACGTGGCCTTTCTCTATCCACACAGCTACCCGTACATGCACGACCACGAGGTACTGCGAACGATCAAAGATCTCGATAAGGACAACGATACTGTTATCAGCTTTGAAGAGTACATTGGAAAATGTAAGTGGAAGTTATTTTTGGCATTTATACATCATAGTAGCCTACTGATTCTAGTGCTGTAGTAGACAAGCATATTGAATTATACTGTTGTCTATATTATGTTATATTATACCTTACTAATTTGTTGTATTATGTTGTTAGTCTGGTGTTAGTTTATCTATGTTAATATAGAGCCTTTACAATAGACTCGCCATGTTCCTCCAAGGGCTTGACAAGGTGAGCATTCAGATCATTAGTTTCATGAATGGCATCCAATTGTAAAACTTCGCTGAACAATAAAATTCCCCAAGTGTCATAACTATACATTATGCTGAGTTAGTCAGCGAAGTCTGTGCTTGTCCCTTCACGGTACGGAAGGAAACAGTTTGGTAACGTCAATCATAAAAAAATGAAAATGTTCAAATGAAGAAGGTCGTTATGAAACGAGCTAAATGATGATGATGATGTTGTATTTCTACGTAGCGACACCTGGCGAAGAGCAACTGCTTGTCGACAAGGAAAACTTCCAGAGTTACGACACGAACAAGGACGGTAAACTGGACAAGAATGAGCTCAAATCTTGGGTGCTTCCTGACCAGCGGGTCATCGCCGACGATGAAGCAGTTCATCTCATCTCTGAAACAGACGCCAACAAAGATGGCATCCTGTCGACCAATGAGATCCTGGACCGGCATGACCTTTGGGTCGGAAGCGCTGCGACCGACTACGGCGATGGACTGATGTATCGCGATGAGTTGTAGTTAATTAATTATTAAAGTCTATTTGTGCAATTATAGTAATTAGTTGCTATGTTTAAATTGATCATGCATAATGGTGTGGAGTAGTATGTGCCATGCGTAGACATTAAAACATTTGAGGGAGTTAACTGGATTGAGTTTAGTGGAGATCTCGTCATATCAAGTCCATTGTGTTATTTGTTATTTTCGAGTATAATGTGAAATATAATGTGTATAATTATGATTAGCGATGTATCAGACCAGTGAATAGTTTAAATTGAAAACTACTTGGTGCTGGTCTCCAACGTATTAGCTAGCACGTAACAAATCTGTGATATAGAATATCACATGTAGCATTGAAACAGAGGATCTGTTAATTGTGAATGTGTTTTTGTGTGCAAACTGCTATTTTAAAATTTGTTTGAGGTGCAATTGAAAGACTACAAACAGTATTGACATCATCAAGTGTTTTGCCTCGTTTCATAACTGTGCCGTTTGTGGATGTCTTGTGTATGTCAAAGTTTTAAACATTCCAACGACCAGTTTAGGACTGAAATAGTATTTTCAGTTTTGGATGCATTGTGCAGCCCATGATGTTTTTTCATTGTAAATTTTTTGTAAAGAAATCCAGTCGTTAATCAATGTCGTTCATGTAGTTGCTCTCATGTTTATTAACGGAAACTTTATATTCACCTCGCAGGATAACAATTTTCACTATTCAGTAATAGAGACTTATTACATTTTGTTGTTTGTCATTTTCAAGCTTCAGCAAGCATTGTTGCAATAGAACAGTGGTACAAGGACTGCGCAACATCGTTTACCATAAGATGTTAAAACAGTAAAATAATACACTAGTGATTTGATTGATTGAAAAGAGTTGCTTGAAATTATTGTGAGAACTTGTACGATAATTTTAGTGGGTAATTTAGGTAGTATTATGATTGATAGAATAACTACTTGTATATATTGTGCAAGTTGTCTTTCATATATATTGTGCCGGTTGTATTGTAACTGATGCCAAAAGTTCTTTGTATTCGTAACTTTAACCTTCACCTGTAGCCGCAGTGAAGCACACTTTCACTTTGACTAGTTGAAGTTGTGTTTTATCGTTTGCTATTTGCATTTATTTTAATGCTTGTTTAATAAGCGCAGAACAAATTTATTTATATTGAATAGTTGTTGAGAATGGCGGGCAGAATGTTGGTCATTGTAATAGGTCATATGAATTGTAGTAGACTCGATATGTTTATGCATATACTCAAGCAATGAGGTCGTACAAAGCAGTTTCGTATGCAACAATTGGCTAGATTTCCATTTTTTTTCCTTACACGATCATACCGTGAACATGAATGATTGCAGATGATTCTCAACAGTGTATTATGCTATTTTCGTGGAATGCTAGTCAGAATCTCAGTTTGTTTGTAAAAAGTTGTTATTGTTGTGTTATTACTAAATGTAATGAAGAAGAAAGTAGCGTTGTATTTATTTTTGCTTAAATGTAAATGCTGCATTTGTGCCACATGGCTGCTAGGGCTCCAGCATTTAGTGCCATCTTTTTTAGAAATACATGTAAATGGAACTATCATAAAATGAAAAATTACTGTAGAACGATGATATAAAGAAATGTAACAGTTTTGTAATGAATTATTTGAATAAATTGGGTATAGTGAATATTAGTGTCAAACTGAATGATTTTTTTATGGTTGTGGATTTCACGTTTTTTTTAATCGTGTAAATTGAGTATGCACTTGTGTCAATTAATCAATATGTAATTTCTCAAAGCATTCCATAGTTCAATGTTGTCATTGAGGTGCTATTGTGGACAAGTGTAAAACATATTGACAAATGAAATTTATAAAAATTATATTACGTAACACTTGTTCTTTGTTTTTCCCATTTATTTTAGCGTTCTCAATTTTAGAACGTAAATGAAAACATTTCTCTTTATTCTACTTTTTGGTTTGACTTCAGTCCTATTCAATGAGAAAGATATTTCACTACAAAATTATTTTGTACTTTATCTGGAAAATTTAATTATAACTTAATTGTTGTTTCTACATGAAATGATGATTAGGATTGCATGTAAGGATTATAGTAACTGATTACAATTTCATCGATTTAATGTTTAATAAATAACATTCATTAATTCATCGATTTAATGCTTAATAAATAACATTCATTAAAATTTGTTACGGGGAATATGAACCAATAATTTTTTAAATTTCACAAGTTGAATGTCGCTCTGGTAGTGTGGAGCATCTTGATCATAGGAATATTGAATGAATCCTGAATACGACAAAATTCGATCAAATTTTCTGACATTAAGATATTTGAGAGTACAGCACATTGAAACAAAACATACTCTTGGTCTAGAGCACATTTTAACAATAATATATTATTTGTACCTTGCATGGAATACCCAGCACAATGAATTCCAGTTACAAGTCACAAAATGTAAAGAGTACCTGTCCTTGTGTTGTATCCACGTTATAAATAACTATATACAAGTAACAAGGACAGAATATAAGAACAAGTTCGCTGGAGTTTATCAACGAGTTATTTACAAGTTTTATATGCATGTATGTACGATGCATTTCTAACGCACCACACACAATTGTAGGTGCAACATTACACAGCAGTATGACACTAATGTAGCGATCTTTATTCTAATTTTTTCGAGCATGTAAAACGGCTGGTATACTATAACGTCAGGCCTACATTTTCTATACAATCATCATGAAAATACACTACATATGTTACTTGTAAGTTCTTGATATAATCGCAGTTATTAATGTTATTTGTTAAACATTTACACGACAACACCTATATCCCTAACTTTTACATTTTATGAACTAGACAAAGTATTCATATCTTACAAAGGCAGAAAACTAAACACATTTAATCTTTGATTAACAACAGAAATATAAAAATAATCCAAGGAAATAAATGGCTAGAATGTAGGAAGTTGCAGAATAATGAACGGCTTCAAAGCATACCTTCCATTAATTACTATAACATCTTGAGATAAAGCACACAATTGATAACACATTTCTGTACCTTTCAATTTACATATTTGTGAAGTAGTGATTTATATCATAGCACTAAATCTGAGACATGACTGCAGTGAGCCATTCATGCTGCGCCCCCCTGCACCCTTGGTGCAACTGAGAATTTATTTGCAGGTTTGGAACTTGAGTCATTTTTGATGAGCATGGGAGAGGGGTTAAGATCAATAGATTAAATAATAACTGGGAGATTTGTTTGAACACCAACCCCAAATCTTTTATTTCGGCAATTCAAACTCTACCTAATACAGCTAAACATTACTGCAATGGATACAGTACAATTAATACACTATTTACTGCTTTAAATCAATAAGAATCTAATCCTTCTTGACAGGGAAAACCTGATGCAAATTGTCGATGATGATGTTCCAGAATCAACGAGAAAGAAATGAAATAACAGCTAGTACACTAATAGCAGTGCTGGTGAACTTGAATTAGTCGGCCATTATACACACGACAGCCAATGTTAGCTTCAATTTAAGCTTGAAAACCATGCATGGGCACATATTGCACAAGAGTGTACTTGATGAATGGGTTTGCATTATGCACACTGTACTCAAGAGTCTACGATAACTAATAACAAGTACTTTTATCAAATTTGTTATAAAAATGATACTGTTACAATTTCAGCAAAAAGCTAGTTATATTAAATAGCTTACTAGACACTTGATATATGCATCGTGTAAGCACCCATATCATCATCATCATTAGTGCTCTGCCGGAAAGCAGGTCCCTGGTATCCATTTCCTCTACAACTCACGGTCCTCCGCTTTCCTTTTCATTTGCTCATATGATTCCTCCTTGCCCTCCATCAGTTCATGAAGCATACTCTGACTCGATCTTCCTGAATAATTAATTCTTCCTTCCTCCACCCATAAATAAGTAATAATCACTACAGAGGAAGCGGATGACAAGCTAATACAACACAAAAGTTAGCAGCTTTTATTAGCAATTCACCATCATCTTTATGTCTTGAACAATCACACATTGAATAAATTACACTTTGTATACATCACTCTACATGCCACAAAAATAACCCTCACCGCAAACAACTTAAATTAAAAATAAAACAAAACCACTGCTCTGAATCTAATCGATACCGGGCTTTGATTATCTTTGCTAGGACTTAAGGTCAACTCGTAAGCTGAGCAGTCGTTCAACGTCCTCAAGGCTTAGTCTAAAGATACCAATGTCCTGTATGGTTGCTATGGGATCAGTGATTTTTGAGCTGTGATGAGAGCGAGGCTCGTGTAACGCTCGATACAGCACGTCCTTTATGAGCAGAGCTGAGCCTGGACTCAGAGTCAACGCGAGGCAGGCCTCTTTAATGCTGCAACGTAATGCAACAAAACATACAAGCATTTTGTTTAAATGCAGATCACATCTGAGCTATTACTGAAATCTAACAGTATTATATCAAACATCTGGTTAAAAAAACTCGGCTGAATAAAATTTCAATGTAAGTTAAAAATATATAAAAACTCTGACTTCTCATGCAAGGTCAAGATAAACACACCGCCATAATATTTATTTTCAACGAGTAAAGTCTCAAATGAAAATCAATAACAAATGTTGGTTAAATAATGTGTGATTGTAACATAAACAATCAGTACCACAATATCACTGAACCCGGCCTTGGAGAACCAAGTACTGTGTATGTCCAACCCTAAAAGTCAGTACACATACAAGTAGTAAGAGTACCCAGTACCCAGAATAAAAGCCAGTATACACACAATTACTAAGAGTACCCAGTACCCAGCCTAAGAGCCAGCACACATAATTAGTAAGAGTACCCAGTACCAAGCCTAAGAGCCAGTACACACATAGGCAGTAAGAGTACCTTAAAAGTCCTTCAAAAATTTGTAATAATTCAAAGAAATAACATAACTAAAGAGTAAAAAAAGAGTATATTTCTTATGTTAAGTTGGTTATAAAGCAGGTCATATTTATCATCATTATGTTACCTGTCATCATACGAGTGAATTCAGATTTATTACATTATCTTCATTAAGCTGAGAGTAACATAGAATGAACTTACTCCTTGAAATAGTTTTCTGGCTTCATGGAATAGGTCGAGAACATAGGAAAGAGATTCCTGGTCATATCAAACTGCATCTGTACGGCACCTCCCTCATTGAAACTATTCTCCAGTATTACCTGCATAACAAATCCCTTGCATGTATTACCTGGACAACAAATCCCTGCATGTATTACCTGCATAACACATCCCTTGCATGTATTACCTGGACAACAAATCCCTTGCATGTATTACCTGGACAACAAATCCCTTGCATGTATTACCTGGACAACAAATCCCTTGCATGTATTACTTGGACAACAAATCCCTTGCATGTATTACCTGGACAACAAATCCCTTGCATGTATTACCTGGACAACACATCCCTTGCATGTATTACCTGGACAACAAATCCCTTGCATGTATTACCTGGACAACAAATCCCTTGCATGTA
>JAQFYQ010003371.1:0-10728 GCA_034694885.1 Buchholzia appendiculata
TGTATTACAACAGCATTTTTTATTTTGGGTTTACTGTCTTTAATATTGAAAACGATGTTCAAAATAACTTATCAAAATATTTCGGCGTGAGTCTAGTGTTATTTACGGTCTCAATTATGAAAGCATCGTGAGTTCATTGACAATCTTGAGGTTGACATTGAACGGTTTCAAATTTAATTGCCTGTCGTGCTTCCAGTATTATTTAGCTTAAATCAGTTTCGAAGATTAAAGAACTAAACGAACACAACATTATTAACTCACTTGACCCATGTGCTACACTAGCTTGACTCATATGCTACAACGTTCGCTTGACCCATGTGCTACAACTCGCTTGACCCATGTGCTACAACTCGCTTGACCCATGTGCTACAACTCGCTTGACTTATATGCTACAACTCGCTTGACCTGTATGTTGACCTGTTTGTTGACCTGTTGACCTATATGTTGACCTGCATGCTGACCTATATGTTGACCTGTATGTTGACCTGTATGCTGACCTGTATGTTGACCTATATGTTGACCTGTATGTTGACCTGTATCCTGACCTATATGTTGATCTATATGCAGACCTGTTTGCGGACCTGTATGCTGCCAGTCATGTCGAAGCATGCTGTACTGTTTCACGCACAACCTAGCGCGGCTAAATCTCCTCTTGTCATCACATGGACTGATGGCGTTCAATGTGGAATAATCCTCCCGGACTTCCGGTTGTCGGACGCGTGTCCCATGATTGACATTGATGCAGGAGTCATGCAGTGCATTCTGTCATTTCTCCTGGATCAAACGAGATACAAGTCCTTCCGTTCTGGAGCTCCCAGCAACCCTGGGTTTTCCTCCGCTGGGCCTTCTTCCCCCTGGAGACTTTTTCCGCCCTGGGCTTTCTTCCTTCCTGAAGCCTCCCTTCGTTCTGGGCCTTCTTCCTCCCTGAAGCTTCCCTTCGTTCTGGGCCTTCTTCCTCCCTGAAGCTTCCCTTCGTTCTGGGCCTTCTTCTTCCCTGAAGCTTCCCTTCGTTCTGGGCCTTCTTCCTCCCCGAAGCCTCCCTTCGTTCTAGGCCTTCTTCCTCCCTGAAGCATCCTTCGGCCCTGGGCCTTCTTACGCCTTTTTTGTCTCCTACGCGACCTGGACCTTCTACCTCACTCTTATTATGCCTCTTCTCTCTTAGGGCTTTTCTCCGCCCTAGGCCATCTATTCCTTGGAGCCATCTTTAGGTCCTGGGGCCCTTTCGTCCTCTAGGGGCCTCTTACAATACGGCTCATCTATACAGCCGTTCAATAATGTTTTATTTCAGTTCGCGTGTGTAGTTGTGAAAAGTTGTTCAGCTTGGCAATCTTAAATGTCACATTTGATTGATGATGATGTTTGAACAATGTTGCAGGTTTCATACAAGGAGAACACGTGAGAGGTACAGGTAAGCCGTCACTGATGCTGATTCTCTTCTTGTAGATTGATCGATTTATAAAGGCTTCTTCCGGTTTAATCAATCTGAATTTTATAACTTGCATCTTTTGAAATGTAATGGATGGTTCGAAATTATAGTGGTCCATCATGTAGTTTGACAAAATAGCAATGTAGTTGGACATAAAGCAACAAAATAAATTGTATATCAAATTTAGATCGTAGAAACATGGAATGAAGGGTACTAGACAGAGATGGGTGTTGAAGTGAAAGCCGAGGACTTGCCGGAAGTCAGAAAACATCATCTTCATTTGTGGTAAATAATGATGATGATTATTGTGCTTCATGTCAACAGTGATATTTTCAGATAAGGTTAAAAACAAATCAGAATATTTTTGCTCGTAAAGCAATGATTTAAGAACCACTCATAGTTTCGATATTATTGTGAAGAAAGGCGCCTGCAGCTGTGCCTAGCTTATACACGCAGCGTTATGAACGCTTATTCGAGTGGTTTTATTATTCACCAACGCGCGACGTGTCGACTCTATTACGTGATTGTCGTCGCAGAAGATAAGTTGTTCCCATGACGACGTGTCTGTATGTGTACGTGGTCCGTGGTGTGTGGTCCGTGGTGTGTGGTCCGTTGTGTGTGGTCCGTCGTGTGTGGTCCATTGTGTGTGGTCCGTTGTGTATGGTCCGTTGTGTGCGGTCCGTTGTGTATGGTCCGTTGTGTGTGGTCCGTCGTGTGTGGTCCATTGTGTGTGGTCCGTTGTGTGTGGTCCGTGATGGGTGGTCCGTGGTGTGTGGTCCGTTGTATGTGGCCTGTTGTGTGTGGTAAATTGTGTGTGATCCGAGATGGGTGGTCCGTGGTGGGTGGTCCGTGATGGGTGGTTTGTAATGGGTGGTCCGTGATGGGTAGTCCGTGGAGGTTGGTCCGTTGTGGTTCCAGCACGTTATGGTGGTCTGGCACGTAACCTCAATCTCTCCGCGTCGTCAAGATTATATCGGCCCTGACCTTGACCCTAATGCCAGTCAACTGTCTTGCTGCCCACGCACAGCGTAGGCACACACACACACGTATACATACGCATACACACACATACACCTACATACACATACACCTACATACGCAAACACTGTGACACCCAACACACACACACACATACTGTGACACGCACACGCACGCACAGCGTAGGCTCGTGAAGACTGCAAGAATCAAATATATCGACAAGCGTTCATATTCTCATTTCTTCAATTACTTCTAATGATATTTGTTATTTAATATGTTATTACTTATCCTTTTATCCTTTATGTAGAAAGCCTAATGGTTAAGTTTGTGTTAAGATTAAGGTTAATAGTTAGCTAGAATTATTGTTAGGTTTATTGCTACTTATGTCGGATTTCATTGTTTTTTTAATTGATCAAACATTCTAGTTTTAGTTCTTCCAGATTTCATTCGGCAAGTTCTTCCACATTTCATTCGGTACTCGTCAATAACCACGGAATGTAATCAATCACATCGTATCCAGCCACTGCGTGAGAACAGTTGTTTAGACAAATCATTGCTTTGTACTGAGATAAATGTCCGTCTGTTTCGCTTGCCTAACTCCACAATCTGCCCGCCTGTCCCGCAATTGCCTTGCTCCATCCATGCTTTGTTTCGGTACGTTGTGTTAGAGTGTGATCAGCTCGTATTAAGTAGTGGTGAGTCGAGCGGAACGATAACGAGTCCGAGCTACCCGAGCAACTACCCTCTGAACGTCACGTGCTTCTACTACGTCGACGGATTGGTCGATACTCAGAACCTGGAGAAGACAAAGCTCGTCATCGAGTCGTTCGACATGCCAGCCTTACAACAACGGTAAGTACAATAAGTACACGCAAGTACAATAGTGATAAGTACAACAACAGTAAGTATAGTAAGATCTGAAAAATCTAGAAATATAGAGAAAATTGCAGAGATAAATGCTATATATACAGTATGTCATATGAAGTCAACATAATTATATGGATAGTATAAGACAGAATTTGTTAGAGAATTTTTGAAGACAAATATAATCGATAATTAATGGATAGAGTTTAAACTTTACTCTGAACGATAAATATAAACGATATGTCGCTGGCTTTACATTAGACCCACCATGCTCCGTACTGGACTAGGCGAGTTGTGAGATTGTCGGCGTCACGATGGACATCCGGTGTGGACACCGGTGTTACCGGCCGTAGAAACTTTCCGTCAATAGAAATCTAAAATGCCTTATGCATATGATCTACCTAGTCTAATCACCGTGAGCTACATGCTTCCTAATGCTACATCCAGACAGAGAATGGACATGGGTCATGGAACATGGGACATAGGACATGGGACATGGGATATTTGTGTGGACGCAAATGCCTAACGTTATACAAAGCGATTTTATCGATTTTTGTCGCGTGTCCCATGTGACATGCCCCTTCTCTGTCTGGACGTAGAATAACTGCTCTAATTAATAATCATTTTAGAGAAACATTTTTTATAACGGATTAGACAGTTTAATTATAAATCCAATGCTAATTATTGACAGCTCCCGACTGGACAATGAATAACCATGACGATTCAATTTCCTCTGTAAATCAAGTCTCAAACTCTAACAACTACTAAACAATCAGTGAAGCCTTGAATAACGTTATCCTTTCAGGTGTGACAATGGACACCTGAGCGTCTACCTGAAGGGCCAAGACATCAAGTCCAGCCAAGCCGACCTTGAACTTTGCGGTCAGACGTTTCCAAAAACCCTAGTGACGTCACACCCCAGGCTCCTCCTCATCTTCAACACGACGGGGGCTCGCTACTCGGGGCGGGGCTTCATTGCCAAATATCAATTCCTAACCGGTTAGTGGCAGATTGGAATTTAGAATACAATAATAATACAATGATAATAGGTCATTAGTCAGTATTCAAATATTAATTGAATTTTTGAATAACTAGTGATTAAATTAGAGTTTTATTAGAGTTTTTCCGTATATTAATTCCGTTCTGAACTTCATGCTTACGGAATAAATACATTTTAAAATTTTCGTTTATAAATTTTTAAGCCAAATTTAATCTGATGTAGTGATGTAATTGTCTGAGATGATTTATATTATGATTTAATGTTGAAATAATAATAATTGTCATATTATTTGTTGATACTGTAATCTTGTCAATGATTATTCTATCACCTGCACGAGAAATAGAATAGCATTAAATCTATTCTGCTTTAATCTTCTTCTTCCGTAGCGAAAAAAGTTGCGTTGACAATTAAGCTCGAGGTACTTGAACCAAGCGCATCCAATCGGAACACTAGCTTCTAATGATGCCTTAAATTCTATGTCTGGTTGAAGTCATACTTGTATCAAGAATTTCGGAGGGGTAAATGCCGTCCAAAATGTTTAATTTTTAACGGCCTTCTCACAAAATTGTATCGAATTTTTTTAAGGTTTTTATTTTTTAGAATTTATTGAATAAATTTTTCAGAAGGAGCATGGCAGCCATCAAAACACGCATTATTTCAAGAAGAAAAAAACATTTATGTTGTTTGAACCCATAAACCGCTCCCTCCCCCTCTCCCCTTGAATGTCACCCTGGTTGAAGAGATCTGTGCTGTACAAACAGGCTTCCGAGAAAACCTGTGTTGTAAATTTCAAATAAACATCAACATTAACGCATGAACTAATCGTATAGCTTCTGGAAGCGTCTGCGTCTGATGACGTTACAGATTACGCCATTCCTGGAACGCCGACAACTATCGACGTCAGATGTCACTTCATCTACCGTAGCGACTCTCTGAAACACGGCACGTTCAATTCTCCACGCAACCCGAGTAACTATCCGGACAACTCGAGTTGCATCTACGAATTCTACGGCCTGCCCAACGAGCGAGTCCGCATCACGTTCGAGAGCTTCAAAGTGGAAAACAATCGGCAAGAGTACGTGCCATCATCTTGATTATTTTTGTTGTCAATTGGGTAAAAAATATTTTAAATTTTATTCAAAAATTATTGTCGCAAGTACAACTTGACAGAAAAATAAGATAAGTAAAATTGTCGGTGTAATTTTTTTTTAAATACCATTGAATACTTTTATAGTGCACCTATACATAATCACACATCAGACAATAATAAACCCCACCCCAGTGACGAAATGAAAGGTATGAGTCTGATTGAGTATACATTTGTTTAAAATTTAGAATTGCATTTTTGGAAATTTCTTGTATTGATTAAAATATCGTTTACACCGAAGCAAGTTTGACTGAGGATTTCTATTTCTACTGTTCTTTTAGAAGAAGTACGAACTACGTGGTTTGCTATTTCTACTGTGGTTTCAGCTGCAGTACGGACTACCTGTTTTGCTATTTCTACTGTTATTTCAATTGCAGAACGGACTAAGCGTTTTGCTATTTCTACTGTTGTTTGAGCTGCAGTACGGACTAAGTGTTTTGCTATTTCTACTGTTGTTTTAGCTGCAGTGCGGACTAATTCCTTTGCTATTTCTACTGTTGTTTCAGCTGCAGTACGGACTAAGTCCTTTGGTATTTCTACTGTTGTTTTAGCTGAAGTACGGACTAAGTCCTTTGCTATTTCTACTGTTGTTTTAGCTGCAGTACGGACTACGTGCTTGCTATTTCTACTGTTGTTTTAGCTGCAGTACGGACTAAGTCCTTTACTATTTCTACTGTTGTTTTAGCTGCAGTACAGACTACGTGCTCGTCTACAGTGTCGGTACGCCAACATCGAGCACTCGGCAAGCAGATGATGGGGCAAATGAAACGCACGTTCTGATTGGTCACTACTGTGGCGATCAGACTCCAGGACCTCAGCTGACCGAGGAAAATTCCCACATTCTAAAAATACATTTCGTTTCGAATGAGGGAAACATCAGCACTGGTTTCCGTGCTAGATACGAATTCATTGGAAAGATGCCAACTAGCGACCGTAAAGTTTATTTTATGTCTATTTTGTAGTAAAGTATATTTTATGTATATTTTGTATAGTTCGTGTAAATTGTTTATATTAATTTTCATTTAAATTATCATGCTACTTAATTTAAATGATGCTAATGCTGTTTAATACATTGGATGATAAAGTAACAGAATTTAGATCCTGCTTCTATTCAGTTTCAGGTTAAAAATGCGTATCCCTGCATACATAATTATGTTGTTAATTTTTAATTTCGCCGTCTGCTTTTTTGACTGACATCCAGTCATATAATCAATCGTCCAACAATGTGCTCTGTAGGTATTGCATGAGGCAAATACTGAGTCTTTTGATTGGCTGGCTCAAAATATCTGTACTTGAACATCTGATAACACCAACATAACACCGGCCCTCCGGGGTATTAGTTAAAGTCTAGGCGTGTGCTCTTCACAGCAATCATGTTAAAGGGAATAGTGGATTTTAGATGGACGATGATGATGACGATGATGATTATGAATTCAAATAAAGTATCGAATTTACTGAGAATATTATTACTGTGTAGGTTGTATTAACGAAATAACATCGGGCATTGGCGGACAGATTCAGTCGCCTCACTTCCCGAACAAGTACTTCATCAACAGCTCGTGCGAGTGGTGGATTTACGCTCGACATAAGAGCTCACGAATTAGCCTTTACTTCGACATGTTCTCCATGGAGGGACATCCAGACAGTATGTGTCATAGTAACTGTGTATACTTTAGGTACTGTATGTTTAAACTGTTGCGATTAAATGAGTGAATGAATAAATAAATTAATTTTAATTAACAAATGAATGAGTGAAGACAAATGAATGAGTGAATTAATAGAAGATTTAATAGAATGAACGAACGAACGAGCGGACGAATGGAATTGTTTTGCCAGAAGGCGGATCCTTCGATCCTTGTAATGTACTAAGTAGAGATGCTACTGGAAAGAAAGTTTTTCTGGACTAGAAAGCATTAGGAAATTACTTGTACAACTAGCAGCTTCTATAATTACTTTAGAAGGTATCAGACACAAATGTGTGAGGTTGTCCCTTTAAGACCCGAGTTGTGAATGACTAGTCCTGTGAGTGAGGATTCTATTTGCAATCTAGTTGTAGACTAATTTCTGTAAGATTTTGTTAATCATTACAGATGATAAGAATTATAAACGGAATAAGAATACGAAAGACCAAGATACGATAAAAGAATATAAAAGAATATGATAACCTGAATGATCATGGGATGTAAGGAACTAATAATGACGACGACGACGCTGAATGATGCTTAAACTGTTGAATTGTTTGCGTTTATGTAGAAGGAGGTTGCGGCAACGCGGTGCTTAAGCTCTACGCAAACTCAACGACGTTACCTTCCCACGAGTTCTGTGGCCTTCACCCTGCCGGCGATGAGATCGTTTCTCAGGGACACATCATGCGCCTCAAGTCAGTGGGCCAGTTGTACATTCGGCAGTGTACCCCTGTAGGCCCTATGGCCTTGACAAGTGTACCCCTGCAGACCCTATAACCCTGACGTGTACCCATACGTTTTTAATATGAGTATACCTTCAGGCCCTATGTCATTAACAATAGATGACACGGACTGCATCTTCTTCAGGATCTTATTTAGCCATCCATGGAGGGAAGGTCAATCTGCCCATGGCGTTGTTCCTAAACTCAATTAAAAAGGAACATTGCTTATATGCTGTATAGGTTACTACGTCGAGTTAAAGTCAGTGGTGTAGTCGTAGGGTATACTGGGTATACGGAGTATACCCACGGGAAATTTTTAATAAGCACAGTACACCCACTTTATACAGAGAGTATACCCACGGAAAATTCGACAGTATACCCACAGTATACCCACTGCTTTTTTTACAACTACACCACTGCTTGAACGATAATAATACCAAGGCAACATCGAAATAAGATAGTGCCGTGAGTGATGGTATACAACTTTCCTTCGTTGAAGTTTGTTCATTCAAAACGTGAGCGCGAGCAAGATACTAAAGATAGACAGCTTTTGGCCATTTCGAATATCTTACCAGAAAGTACGGAACTAATAAACTCTATCCTATTGTATTATCTCTTAGAGCTTTGGTGATCTTCTGGTGGTGACGACTATTGACATGGTACGAGGCTACATGGTAAAACACATGGCGAATATAAGTCGGTTGCTCCGATATCAAGGAATACACTGTAGGCAATGCAAAACGGTCAAAAGATATGACCTTGACGGATGAAATACATGGCGGCCTACATCCTAAATCAGCCTGCAACGTGCGAGGCAGCACCAAAGCGTCTTTGTGATAGTAACTTTCAGGTTTTTCAGCCGCAGCTTCTTCCTGACACCGTCGAGAAAGTGTTTTTATACCAGCTAAGTCATGAGTAAGTAGAAAAAATATGGTCTACAAGGGACAGAAGATGACAAAAATAAACAAACTACAATAAGAAGAAGGACACGTGCAAGATCAAGAAAGATGAGAAGATGAAGAAGAAGAAAAAAAGAAGAAGAGGAAGCAGAAAAATGAGAGAAGAGAAGCAGGAGAAGGAGACAAAGAAAAAGTTATAAACAAAAGTAGGAATGGAAATAATTTCTTACAATACCTTGCTGAAGGCTAATACTATGCAACCTTAGATCAGATTGGAAAAATAAAATAAAGTGACAATAGACTATAATATAAACTTACAAAACATATAAAACATTCCTAACTTCACCATAGTGGTGACATCTTATCAAAAAGGCGTCATATGTTTGGCTAGATGTGACCTTGCAAAGACGCCCTGCTAGATGGATAAAACCTCAAGGACGCCTTGATGGGTGGATTTGACGTCAAGGACGCCTTGCTAGGTGGATTTGACATCAAGGACGCCTTGCTAAGTGGATTTGACCTCAAGGACGCCCTGCTAGGTGGATTTGACCTAGCTCAAGGACGCCCTAAGGTGTGGATAGGACCTCAATGACGCCCTGCTAGGTGGATTTGACCTAGCTCAAGGACGCCCTGCTAAGTGGATTTGACCTCAAGGACGCCCTGCTAGGTGGATTAGACCTCAAGGACGCCTTCCTACAGGTGGATAAGACCCCATAAACAATTTGCCGAGTGGATCTTATGGAAACCCTGATGGATGGGTAAGGCCTCAAAGACGCGCTGTTAGGCGGGCATTATCTCAATGACGTGCTGCTGAGTTGGTGACCTCAAGAACAGACTGCTGATTGGAAAAGTAAGATCTTACTATTGCACGTTAGGCCTGCTGCGTGGCCGAGCGGTTAGCATGCAGCACTAACAAGTTAGCAGTATAAACCGGTCGAAGTTCGCCTTCCAGACAGGACGACTACGTTAGTTTTAAAATGGCAGAAAAATCTGAACAATTGAGTCTTGCCCATTTGGGAAAATTCAGACTTCAGAGTACACCAAGGCTGATCAGAGGTGTGTAGACTCAAACTAGACGACTGAATGCCGATGACAGGTACCGCAGTCAAATGGCACACGACGCCAACAAAAATAGACTTTGCTGCTTCAGATTGTAGTGGTGAAAGGGTGATAATGTTAGCATCGTGTTTTTGGAGTGGTTTCTGCGGAGAACTATTAACCATTGGTCATCCGAAAATCAGGAATTTACGGAGAAAGAATGCTGTCATGCGAGGGTTAGGTTGATATGATACCTTTTCATCTTCGGCTATGAGAGGAGATACAGGCACGCGTCAAATGTAAATCTCTTATACTAACGGTTTCAAATCTAAAGTGGTGTCTTTGATCTCAAATCTCCGTTTGCAGCAAATCGAAGCATTTTTGTTCCTACAGTGTTTCTTCCATGGCTACCGATGTCATACATCGGTTCAGATTCAAACTTGACAACAAGCAACTGAAATATAGTTGGAATTGTACACTATTATTGTAAATGGTAGCAAAACTTTTTCAGAGCTGTATCAACTTTCGCAGGAAGATGGACTTTAAAAAAATTAAGTGTAAATAAAACATAACGTAATGTAGCCTACTGCGCCTTATGCTATAATTTTAGGCCATTTCGAGGTTACTTGACTCTAAAGCGTTGATTTCAACTGTATATAAATTATTCGTCATAATTTCTGACTTTTGAATTCCGTTCTTGACATTAAGATGACACGATGAGCCGACGACTTCCCCAAGTGACGCAGTGACACATGGTGTCACGCTTTGGCCTGGTCCAAAGAGTAGCATGATCAATAGTCGTTCCAAGTAATGAATGCGCCAGTGAGACGTGGTGGGTGGCAAGGTGAACAAGTAGTGAAGCAGTGGAACCTGCAATGCTCCTCCATTACAATTCTGAAGAGAAAATCCTGCCTACATCACAAGCTGATTAAGGATTAGACTATCGATTGTTTCAAAGATCTAGATCCA
>JAQFYQ010003372.1:0-10727 GCA_034694885.1 Buchholzia appendiculata
TCGTCATCACCATCATCGTCATCACCATCATCGTCATCACCATTATCGTCAACACCGTCATCGTCATCTCCATCATCGTCATCACCATCATCGTCATCACCATCATCGTCATCACCATCATCGTCATCACCATCATCGTCATCTCCATCATCGTCATCTCCATCATCGTCATCACCGTCATCGTCATCTCCATCATCGTCATCACCATTATCGTCAACATCGTCATCTCCGGCATCATCATCACATTTGTATTTCTCATCTCTGAAGCACATATGACCTAGTTTGAGTAGAATAGTTTCAGTAGTAATTTTTCGTATTTTTTTATCAAAAGTTAAAATATAAAAAAATTGGATGCATATAGTTTTCAAAGAATAATTGCAGTAATTCGTCTCATAAGGCCTCGACCGTCAAGGCTAAAACCAAGGACACAATTCAAATCAAATTTTTAAGCAATATTGAACCATTCTTAAATCGATATCTTATCAAACCAAACTCTGATTTAATTTCTACCTAACAACAAACAATATATACAGGAGACACAACAATTCAAACAATTACCGGCATTGTTTTGTTAGTCACAAGGAAATAAATAATATAGTTCTTTCTATTCAAATGACTACACTAACTGCTTTTAATTAATTTTGATGAGGTGGTAAAAACAAAATCTAATACATTCACATACGAAATCGAAATCGTAAAGATTGAAAGCCGTTTGTGTTCTGATCGCGAGGCAGAAATGTCCAGTCCGCAGATTATGTACAATTGAGTCAGGGATAACAGATTTTTGTTGTGGTTATCCTTTCTTTAAATGCGACTATATTCGGTCAGCCACTCCAAGGCTTCAGTGTCTACCTTGTGCAGCACATGCAGACCACCGTCGAGCCCCGTGAACGGGCACGAATCGACGATGTGCGACATAGTCTGGATGTCTCAACAGTCACAGAGCAGGGCTATATTTAAAGGGGGGGGGGGTGGGAAAGGTTTCGGGTCCAAACCCTCCCCCGCTTTTTTCTTCTTAAAATAGATGTGTTGTTGAAGAAATTTTTGAAGCAAGGCCGCTAAAAAGTGTGATTTAACAAAAAAAAAACGAAAAGATTTTTTCCAAGTCGTCGATTGTTTACCCCCCCCCATTAAAATTCCAGCTACAGCCCTGTAGCAGAGGTCACTGGTAGTCGAGCCCCATTTCTTATAGGATTCTCTTCAGTGTCCCTGTCCTGTGCGGAATTTGTTCATCGTTGACCATCTGTGTACCGAAAGGTCGAAACCTGGCTGGCGGATTGATGAACATTGGCAGAGCCGCCAACCTTTCTAACATCGAACATAAACTAATAGCACTTTCACACTGCTGCGATCTGACTATCTCCAAAATATTCCTATCAGTGTAAAATATTCCTACCTATATAACGATAGACCTAATTCCAGAAGTAAATTAATGAACCGAACATCAATTACAACTGAGTTGGAAAAACCGAACATCAAAATAAAAACAGCAAACAAATATAACAGCAGAATAAACGAAATCATTTATACTGAATTTCGAACGAATAAAGCCATTCAACGCGAGTAAATAATCCAGAAATCTAAAGCTACTTTGTGACCGCCTGACAGATGCTGGCCGCTACATTCTGGAACACACTGTCCAGTTTCTGGAAGTTCTCGACGTAGAAATAGTTGGACGCTGCTGGAGGACTGGCGATGGCCTGCAGCTCGGCGACGTTCGTGCTGGACGTGATGCCGACCGTGATGACCTTACAGCGGGTCTTCAGACGGGTTGCTTCGGGCAGAGTGGCGGCCTGTTCACGGTTCGCCTTACCGTCTGTGACGAGCAGCACAGCACACTTGGCATTGGACCGAGCCCCGCTGGACGGGGACAACATCGTGTTGCTAGAGACAGAAGATACACATCAATGCAGGCAAATGATTAATTTCTTCATAAAGAACGAGGTATTACATAAAATTAAAATCCAAAAGGTAAATTACATAAAATGCCGAATTGTTTTACCGTATTTTGAGGTTTAATTGAGTATATACTTCTCATTTTGTCTCGACAACAAAGGAGGCAGTTATAACTAAGTTGAAAGTAGTATTGTTGTAGATGAGATATGAAAAGACCGTTACAACAAGTCCCCCTTCCAAGCACGAGTAAAACGTTATGCCCGAACCAGGAATCGAACCCGGATCTCCCGCACTGACAGGCAGACGCTCTTAACCATTGAGCTATAAGGGCTTCCATTCCACTCGCTCTTGGAAGTAATACTTATCGTAACGTGTTCATATTTCATCACCCTCTAGCAAGAGGCACAGTGAATACTCTAGTTCTAACCGTCTCGCCAGGTACCACCACAGTATTAGTTGCCCGCACTAGTACGATTGCATTATGGCTGTAACAATTAAATTGAATGTGCCTTAAAATAGATGCGTGAACATAATTGAGTTTCTATTATGAACAACTCTGAAGGTTATTCTTTGCATCTGTTTATTCCTTGACGTCAGTATCGAATGCACAAGCAGTTGTGTGACACGACGTTCTGATTCAGTGTAACCTGGCATGTGTAGTCGTCAGGTTATCAACTACAGAGTGGTGCGCAATGTCCTTCAATTGAAGTGTTGCCTAATGTTTTCCTGGTTTGCAGAGTGCCGAGCCAATTTGTTTGGTCTACCCCAGTTTAGGATTTGTGAAAGAAAGGTGGGGGGGGGGGGTCGGACCCCGGGGGTCGGGGTGGCGAAGGTCCAAAATGAGATAAAACAGACCCCTTTGGGTATTTTTGAACCAGTTGGAGGGTCAAACCATCTTCCGAACTTAAGGGCCGAACCCCTCACACCCCAACAAATCCCACAATGATCTACCCAGACCAAGACCAAAACCGATGCCTTGAGACTAAGACCAAGATCGGGAGGTTCTAAACCAAGACAAAGACCAAGACTGGGAGGTTCTAGACCAAGACCGGATGGTTCGAGATCAAGACCAATACCAGCAATAATCGGTCTCGCGATCGCTTCGAGGTCAAGACCGTGGTCTCGAGATCCCAGCACTAGTCGTACCTGGTCTGCCTGAGTGCGGCTGCTATGTTTGTCTCTCCACCCATGATGTCCAGCCGATCAATGGCTGCTACGATCTGTGCCGCGGTGCCGTAGTCCTTCAGCTGGAACCCAACGGTCGTCCCCTCACTGAACTTGAGGACTCCTATCTGAGTTTGTTGACGACCGATCTGGAAGTACTTGGTGACACGCTTGGCGAAGCCGAGAATATCGACGTACCAGTTGTTGTAAGAACCAGGCGCATTCGCGATGCTCGTCGATTCGTCCAGTACGAGAATGACGTCAGCAATGGCGTCACACACGGCCTCTGTGCAAGCAACGAATAAACAGTGTTACAGTGTGGACACCTTTCAATAAATTGATACTTTAAATCATCATCACAATCATCACTTTAGAGTCCACTATTCTCTATCGTAAGATGTTTGCATTGATCTAAGGCATAAACTAAACATGAAGTTCCTGAGACTATGAGCTTGATTTGTTACAGACTCATGTCCCTGCTGACGCTATTCCCTGCCGGGAATAGGATTTATTTCTACAGAGAAGTTGCACTTCTTTGATTTAGTAGTACAGTAAGCAATCTCACCTCATCAGCAGGAAAGAACAAAATGAAAACGGGCATAAAATACACCATTATTCAACTAACGACAAATTACATAATTTCATTCTAGATTTAAAGTGTTCTCAAGAATATCAACGCTGTTAATCAACATAATGAGGGCTGAGAATAAATTGTATTGCCCATCAACAATAGTCATATTTAAGTAATGAGTACGATGTCGTCTACATTAATTAAGTTAGGACTTACTGACCAATGCAAAAAACGAACATTTTACATATGATGACCTTAGTGTATACCAATCGTTGGGGAATTATATAGGAAACTGAACTCGGGGCAGATACTTGGAGTCTTTTCTGGATACTTTAAATAGACTAAATCATAGACTAAATCACGTACATTTGTCACAGTTCTTCAACTAAATCTTCTGTGAAATATATCTAACAGCGTTTTTCCTGGGCATTGTATTTATATTAATCATCATGTCACAGATCGTGTCACAAAACTCTTGCTAATTCCTTATTTTAAAATATTTCACTTTGAAGTTGATTGCATTGAGTAGATTTCATTAAGTTACATCCACATCTATGCTCGCTCTTCTTACCTAGATTTGCCGGCCTCTGAGTGACATCGTTAACTTTCCCTGTAGCTGTTGTCGTTGTCGTCCTCGATGTGGTCGTTGTGGGTGGTGTTGCTGGTTTCGTTGTTGTTGTTGTCTGTCTCGTTGTTGTTGTTGTTGTCGCTGGTTTCGTTGTTGTTGTCGTTGTCGGTTTCGTTGTTGTCGTGCTTGGTGTTGTTATCCGTTGCGTCGTCTTCGTTGTAGTAGTGGTCGGCCTTGAAGTCGATGTTGCCGCTGCAGTTACCCTCGGTGTTGTCGTAGTTGCTCTCGATGTTGTCGTTGTTGCCCTGGGTGTTGTCGTTGTAGCTTTGGGTGTTGTCGTTGTTGCCCTGGACGTTGTTGTAATGGTAGTTGCCTTTGATGTCGTGGTGGTTGGTGTGGTGGTAGGGTTCACGACCTGGGGGGTCCCACAGGTCTGACCTGTCAGTGTCTTCAGAATGGACTGTAGCTGATTGAAGTCTGACACCGAGAAGTAATGTGAGTCTGCCGGGGCACTGCACACCATCCTTAGCTCAGCGGCACTTGCCTTGGACGTGATGCCTATGGCGAAGATCTCGATGTTGGATGCTTTGGTGAGGTTAGCCTCAGGTATGGTGGCGCTCTTCTCTCGGTTCGCTTCTCCGTCCGTCATGAGGATGATCTTACGTGTCACCCCTGGTCGCGCACCATTGCCAGGAGAGAACATCGCCGTTCTACAATGTAAACCAATCAGATGTACTCAGCGTCAACTGTTTAGAGATGTGACAGAAATACATATTAGTTCATGCGTCGATTACAGCAATGATTTTCGTAATTGTAAGAAAATTATGAAAATGGACTTAAATTTATCAACGTGAACTTTCACTTAGTTTAGCTCAGAAAATTGCTATATACCAAGCAATAATGTATGTGTTGTCATTGGTATAAAGTAAACTAAATTGCAAGTCTGACTGTCTGAGAAATAAAACTATGGCCTAGCTCTCGAGGTTAGGAGCAACATTACGACGTCAAAAGAAGCGTTTGCTAGAAGTTTATATTAGCGAAACAACTTGCCATGTCTTCGATATAAGGGACTCTCTGGAATTCACATTAGTTTGGCCAATTGGAGAATGCGCCTGAAATGTGGACATATTAAAGGGAAGAGAAACACAAGATATTAAAATCCTGTGCAAAGTAGTGTAGACATGAAGAGGCATGGAGACTATCAGTTGGAAAGATAAACCAATAACTGCTGAAAGGTGTCATGTCGTAGAGCAGGACACATTGCTTGGTGGAGGATTATTGAGAGATGTATGTATAGAGGGAAGAATGATTGGAAAAAACAAAGATGTCAACCAAGGACTCACATGCTGAATGAGATAAAAGTATTATAACGGCGTATGTGTACATGAATAGAAAAGAAAAAAGTAGAGATGGATGGAACAGTTTGAAACAAGTACCCGCCTAAAGGCAGAACAACACTATAACGATCGCACAGTAAAAAAAATAACTCGACATAAATCAATATCTACTTTTTCACATCATAATATTATGAGAACTCGTATATCATTCGTATTTTACATCGTCTACAACACAGTTCTCATCCGGTAATTTTTTTATTCACAACATGAACTAAATCTAAGGCAGAGGTTAAAATCATTTGACACAAGAAACTGCATGGCTCGGGCTTTGCTTGACTACGAGCCGAGGCCCGTGGACACGGTTGTGAAGAAAGGTCGACCTACGCACTACGAGCCTCACCGATCTTTCTCCATCTTCTGCTGCTCGCCTCACCGACACCAGCTTCAACCTTGCTGCCTCTTTTGCCTCTACCTCCACCCCGTGTGCTTTCTCATATCATGCTAGTTAGAAACACGCGCAAGCAAGTCATGATCAGCGGTGGCAGCGGTGCATGTTCTACCAGTCGTGTGTAGGATGAGCCTGTATTTCATGAGAACTGTCATTTGAGGGAAATCTGTGTTGTAAAATCTCATTAAATGCCTGCAATTTAACTTAAATATAGATGAATAATTATAAATGAAAACTGATGTCGCAGATTAGTCACATCAATCCCTATACAACCAGTATTTACGGTATACCTGGCGACGCGAAGAGCTGCAGCGATATTCGTCTCGCCGCCCTCGATATCAAGCGCCTTGATCGCCTTCTTCACACTCGGTCCATCCGGGTACTTGTTGAGATAGAAGACTGAGTAGGCGGACTCACTGAACTTGACCACGCCTACCTGTGTCTGGGTCGGTGAGACTGCGAATGAATCAACGACGGACTGGGCAAAGCCGAGGATGTAGACGAACCAGTTGTTGTAACCTCCGAGCGCCGGGTTGACGATACTCGCCGACTGGTCCAGGATGATGACAAGGTCAACAGGCGAGCGACAGATACCATCCCCTGCTGAATGCAACGCAGGAAATGTATCTTACACTTCGGGCAACGAACGAGCTTCAGAACAATAAAATTCTAAACTTGATAACACGCACATGTTTCAACAACAAGACCTGAATCAGAGGCGTGAGGGGAACAAAGTGTGTCTTGTACAAGTGTGTCTTAAGATGCCGCTTAAAAGTAGCAAAAGAAGGTCTGCATATTTCGTCATTCAATTCATTCCATATCAGGAACAGCAACCCTAGACCACGTGCGTCAAACTGCGTCTTAACGGTTGTAACCTTTAACAGACTTCTGTAGGGTGTTAGCAGCACAAGTGTGACGCAAGAGTGACAGAAACCGAAAAAGTGAATGAGTTAGGTTAGTCTAATCTAGCATTTATATAATCATCTAATAACTTCAATCGAAGCACACAAATTGAAAATTGGTCACAAGTTCGGCACGAAACTGGAGTGGTGCATTGCCTGTTGCCTTGATTAACGCTACAAAACTGACTATGCTGAAGGAAGTAAGTAGAAAGCAGCACGGACGTTTATGAACTATTGCAGTACAAAGGTAGGCGTAACAGAAAGGTTGGAAGAAAATCAAAACCTCCAAGGCGACTAATATCGGTATATTCTTTAATTCACCAAAACTGACAGTATGTAATCAAACACGAAAACGTAATAATGACTTAAGAACAAATCCTCATGGGAACAATTAAATTCCAAAGTTAGAGTGTTCGAAAAATCAACATTTTAAACTTAATGCACAAACTTCATTAGTTAATTGAGTCATAGAAATTAATACTGAACATTTAACAACCACGATATAATGGAACCACAGACGTTACAAGCAGTACAGTAACAGCACATATTACAGTCAACATGTGGTAAAATAATATCAAATAATTTTAATATTAAATAACGTTATAAAATAATATCAATATCCGTTTTTAACAACACAAACTGAAGGTGTACAAGTAGTAATGAAATTTAAAATATACCTTCTGATAACGACGGGGCTTTTTCTGTAAACAAAGAAACAAACAGTTACATAATTCGCACAGTTTTGCACCACACCGTCATTCTCACATCATCATCATCGTCACCATCGACACCATCGTCACAGCAATCGCCATCACCGTTGTCATCGTCACAACGTCAAGTCGGTCGAATGAAATTGTGAACTTTAACAATACAATGTAGGCAGGTGTTACAAAGAGAACCACTAGTGAAAATTAAATTCAAATGGCTTTGAGTAATTTCTACCAGCTCTTTAAATGTTCAAAACTAAACTAGAAAGTGACACCAAGCTTTGCCACCTGAACAATAGCATGTACTTGAAACCTAACAAAAAATGAACCAAAAAGTGGTACGAGCCAATGTACAATGTAAATTACGAGATTGCAGAACTGAATTCAGAAAGAAGCAAGCATCTAATTTGTACCTGCAATCTTTTGACAGAATCATTTTGTTATTTCGTACTGATTTACGCATACAGTGTTAACCAGTCAGAATTTTTATTTCTATGGTCGAAATGAATCAATTTATGGAGCCGATGTGTCGCAGAATATAACTAAATCAACATGAAGGTCGTCAATGTTAAAACACTGCATCAAAATTTATACATTTAGGGTTGAAAAATACCTGGGATTAAAACCCCTCTAGACCCCTTTCCTTATGTGGCTCGAACATTTAGTATACAGAAAATATAATATTTTGTAATTCTCGCCTTAGCTTTCATTTTAAATCTATACAACGCCACCAGGACTGATCTCATCTCTTTCATAACGGCGTAAATGTTTTAAATATAAAAAGAGTGATAACAATTTCGCATTATATATACATAGTACTGAGCTTCTTTCAGTCAGCATGATAAATCGTAGCTTTTGATAAAAGTCTCTGGTTTTAGATGTGTTCAAAACTAAAATGTGACACTTCCTTATTTGTTTATTTCCGAATATGTAAGTCAGTCAGAAGCAGTGATGTAGTCCATGGCCTTGATGCTTTGCTTCAAGAATGCCTTGAGGCAATTTACTGCATTCCCTTTCCTTGCCTTGTTCAATTTTCCAAATGCCTTGCCTTGCCTTGGAAAAATACCTTGAAAAAAATGCCATGACCGTGCAAAAACTGCCTTGACGTATAATTTCCTGCCTTGCCTTGATGACTTGCCTTGCCTTGCCTTACTGACTTGCCTTGCCTTGATCAATTTTCCAAATGCCTTGCCTTGGCCTTGAAAAGGAATGCCTTGGCCTTGAGAAAAATGTCTTGTCTACATCACTGGTCAGAAGTGGTCACCAATATTTTAATAAGATGACCTCTGCTGCGTTGTGTCGGGGGATATCCCTTGATTACGACATTACTGAACAGACCCTTTCACCAACGTTTTACCATAGGAATAATAAAACAGAAACAATGAACATTTGAATAATCATTCTAGAAAATATTACCGTTGAAAATGTTTCAACGGCCACGCAAATATAGATCCACCTAGGAATTAGATACGAAGTTAATGGAAGAGCATATAATATTCTCTCTGTGATCAATAAACTTATCACTGCGGTCATTTGTATTACCAAAGTGAAAGCCTGGCTGATGTCTTACCGAAGCACTTTTGTGTACTTGGATCGAACGCGAATCCACCAGACTTGCAAGTTCCGTCACATTTACCCGCTCCTGAGCGTGCACATCCACCGGCGCAGTTAACATCACAGGCTGAAATAATGAGAGATGAAATTTAGAAAACAAAATATAAACTGACAATAAATAAATAATTTCTACAAAGGATAACCTAAGAAAACTTACGACAAACTTACGATCACACACAATAAGATACTAGCCACCATGATAAGCAGTTGTTAATAGAATATTAAGTTTTAGTGGCCATCTTCTGAAAGGAATTGTAACCAATCGCTTTTGTTTTATCGTGTGACCATCTATAATCAACAATAATATTTATGTGCAACAGAACAGATTATTTACCTTTATTAATACAATAGAAAGCCAGTGAAGTTAGTATTTACAGGTGAATAACAGAAACTAACGTGCACATTTCATGTCCGTCGTCTGTCCAAATCCTTCCTTACATCCGTCACATGATCCTGATCCAGATGACTGACACCCTGACAGACAGTTTGGATCACAGACTGGAACTGGAGCGACACCGGATCCTAGCATAGCAATAAAGGTTATTTATAGCTGGACATTATCCTGGAAAGTACACTAAATTGATAAATGCATGTAGTACAATAATAGTACAATAGTACAATGACTTCATTCTAGCAAGAGTCCGGTACGTTCTTAGTCAAAGGCCGATGATAATACGAGAAGCTGATTAGTTTGATTTGGAAGGCATAGAAGAAATATGTAACATACGTTCTGGATAAATCATTCATAAATCAGTGCTAATGAAATCATATGAATGCAGCGGGCGTCTCTTAGTTTATGGACGTCAGAGGGCGCTAGTTGCCAGGGCGTGGTCAGCGTCAGAAAGACCGCTAGTTCACAGTTCATCTAGAGCTCTATAGGCGCATTATCGCATTGTGAGGCCCATTGGTGTCAGACTAAACAGAAGACGAACCGTGCTCCACCACGGAGTCGACGCAGTGAGATTGCTGGCGTCAGGAAGGGCATCCAGCTCTAAAACTTTCTTCAATAGAAGTTCAAAATGTCACATGCATGTATTCTTAAGAGTTCAATCACTGCGAGTGTGCTTGCCAGCAATTTCTTCTCATTTCGGTGGAAACTCGGTTGGTAACGTACAGCTGACTTTAATTATCGCTAGTGCAAATTGTGGGCAAAGCCATTTAGGGCGAAAAGTAATGGCGACGATGACGATGCTGCTGGTGAAGTTGTTGATAATGGTGGGAAGACTGTGAGAGGCTTGTCAGCCTCATACGGCAGATTATTGTTCATCTACGGCTCAATACTATCTTCACTAACTTCTAGGAATTGATAGATGCTCACAAAGCCGGAGTCAACACGGAACCCTGAATTACCATGTGTCTCCTAGAGATAATTTATAAAAGATAATGTAAAAATAAATGTACAAGGGATAATTGTATGTATCTATATAACTATATCTATATAACGGAGTGACCGAATAGGTCAGTCGTTAAGCGCGCACGCTTGGCAGCGAAGAGATAGTGGGTTCGCCTCCCCGCAACGA
>JAQFYQ010003373.1:0-10727 GCA_034694885.1 Buchholzia appendiculata
GCAACAGGATCCTATCCAAATCGCACGTTATTGTTTCTTCAAAATTCTGAGGGGGTGGGGGGGTAGACATTCTCCCATGTTTTCCTCTGTGGCTACGCCACTGTTAATATCCCCGTCGACAGTCAATATATTGCAAATCATTGGGGGGAGAGAATTTCCCCCCTCAGGGGGAAAATATATAGTCAGGGGGGGATTTGTTTCCACCCCTGGCACAAATTGGAAGCAGTCTGCTTCCTTCCCCCCCCCTACGTAGTAGGCCCTGCTTGCGCTTATGTCCTCGTTCCACACATCACTTACATTATTTAACCTGTCGTCCAGTGAGGTTTTTTTCAGATATATTCGAGCTTTCCACAAGTCAAACATTTCTTGTCGAATGTTTGAATCTATCTAAAAAAGACCCCTCACAGGACAACAGGTTAAATAACGTAAATAACGGCCAGAAAGCTGACCAGGATCAAAGCAATCCCGAAATGTACCGACTGATCTCAAATTTGAATACTATTGGAAAAATTGTCGAAAGGCGGTATTTTGGGGATGATATCAGATTTGTTACCAGAAAGTTTAAACAAATATCGATCAGCATACTGGAAGCAAATTCAAGGAAGGTTCAAACAATTTACTTCTTCTGAATCAATTTCTATTTCCCCTGAAGAGCAGAACTTATAATAAAGGGTGGAAACGATGCAGCCTTCACGAAGATCGAAGGTAAAGATGATCGGCCAGGCTGCAAAATGTATGGACCTTCCTGCTCCCTGCAAAGCGGAGCCCCAAATCGTTTTTTGGGCTTGCCAACCACAGGCGACCCTGTTGTGGCTAGTGGCACTCCTACTGCATGCCGGGGACACTGAAACTACTCCAAGACCCTCACCAAAACCAAAGAAACTAATCAACAAACTCCCGCAACCAATACTACCATCACATCAACTACAGTCTTTTGGACCTGAAATTATATGCTCCAAAACCAATAAAACCAATGCTCACTCCTTTACAGCGACCAAAAGCAGTTTTTTGGAACATAGTGTGGGTTTTCCACACTGGGTTCAGAAAAACTGCACCAAAACCACCACCAAGGAGTACCACAACGCCTGGACCTACCCACTACACGCTCGCACAATCAATACTCAAATCTCTCAACAAACTCAACACCACAAATAACACACCTCAACCAAATACCTCCAACCAGAAAGCCAAAACCATACACAAAACCAACACCTCATCAAAATAAACCAACACCTCCAATAACAAGTCCAAAGCCTTAAAATCCTCCAACACAAGATAACTTGCATCCAAAACAAAATACTCGAACTCCATCGACATCACCCATCCACTAATCCAAACTCCATTCCTCAGCCAAAACTCCAACCTTTCCAAACTACTTCATCAAAAGACTAGACCGCCGGCAACAACCATCAAACCAACTTACCAGCCGAGGAGGCCTCATCACATCAAAATGACCTACCCTTCACCAAAATCACTCCACCTTTCCTCTCACAATTAAACTAAGTTGAAATTCAAATAATCAAATTACTACTCACCAAATCCAAACACGTAACCCTCTTCAACCTCTATATAACACCCTGAGCCTCGAACCTAAAACGAGCTGTGACCACGATACCTAAAACGAGCTGGTAACACAATAGTAAACCTCATACAAAGACAAAGTTCCGACCTTTCAATTCTCAACCAAAACACCAACACACGAGTACCCAATAACACTCCACACAACAACAAACGTCTTCAGATCTAACATGCATATCCACAAGCTTTATCAACCACACCACCTGGGAAACCAACACATCCCTATCATCAGACAACCGACCAACCGACCAAAGCCTTCAACAAGCAAAAATCCTTCAACAACCAATTTGTCAACAGTCAAGCACATCACCAGGAAATTCACCGCCCCCAGACAGCATCAATATCCGCCATCTCAAACACCTTGGCCCACTCGCCATCCAATACCTAACTGAAACAACGAACCGTACTCTAAACCAAAATACCATCCCGTACATTTGAAAATTAGCCGATAGTGCCCATCCCAAAACCAAACAAAGAACTTTGCACTGGTACTTCATACTGACCAATATCACTCCTCTGCCCAATAGGGACAACACTCAAGGAAATAATACTTGCAGACATAACACCCAACATACATGTATACAATCACCAACTTGGCTTTAAAGCCCCCAATTCAACCATAGCGGCTCTCCATAAACTCACCAACCAAATCACTTCAGGCTTCAACAAGAAACAACTGAAACGCACCATATTCGTCTCACTTGACCCCAGCAAAACCATCGACACAGTCAGTATATACACACACTCATTAATAAAATATACCAAAACACCACTCTACACATCAGCATGAAATTCATCAAGAGAAGAAAAGGTTATACTGTAGGGCCTACCTGTACCAAGACGCCAAATCCAAATCTCAGCAATTTAAAACTAAAGTTCCTCAAGGAGGAACACTATCACCTACCCTCTACACCTCAAACATTTCATCACCCCCATGCAACCTTCACACTATACGCCGATGACATGAATTCCGCAAATATCCAACAAACTACTACAAGGCACAACAAATCCTTCAACCTTGTCTAAACGAAATATTTGCCTTGACCAATGAAAACAAACTGCTCCTAATCCCGAAAAAATCCGCATGAACCCTCTTCACACCTGACCCAGTTCAAACTAGAAACCCAGTTAGGAGTTGCACTACTCTAAATTAATGAACTGTTCGCAATTAGCCAGATTTAGTTAATGAAGGGCATTTGGGACTGAGACAGTTTAGCGGGAAATTTGCAGCTTTCGCATCCAGCGCGGAGCCCTTCTCGTGACAGTCGAAACAATTTTCCACTTGATGGAACAATCTATAAAGAATAGGGACGCAAGCTAATTATTCCAGGTTTTGTAATAACTTTTAAACATTTGCTTGTAACAAATATGCTTTTCTTCTCTTGTTGTTTGTATGAAATATTTGACAGCATCTCCTCGTTTGCATCTGTAACCAGAAAGGAACCAGAATTCAACCAATGTTACAACATTCCACTTAAATTTTTCAACAAATGATACTATCCTAAAAAAGACTTTACTTCTGTAGGCCTACTGTATTGATGCAATTACTATTGTAACTCGGCAATGGTTTATTACTTGCTTGCATTTTTTACCTGTATTACATTTTCTGAACATTGTTTTGTCATAAGGAATACACAAGAAATGTAATACACGAGAATCATATTTGTCAAACCGGCCTGTGTGTTAGTCCGGTGACACCTGTGTACACAGGTATTAACACCGGCGCCCTGCACTCCGTAAACAAATAATATTCCAGAGTCTGCACTGACTTTTCGCATCACTGAATAGAATGACAAATGTGTTGCTCTAACCATAAGCAAACTTCGGAGCGCTTGCCTTGTAACGGCGTCCTTGTCGTCACCTCGTTCCCAGAATTTCGTCTCAGTCATCAGATGATAACTCGACAAAGAAGGTACCTCTGAGCTCACGTAGAAATATTCAAATTCTCCATTTGTCATACCAAGATCATGTGCTGCCAATAACCAAGTTCGTAACTCTTGCAATGGCACGCAGAGTACAATAACTGAAGCAAAGAAAACAGCACATTTAATGATTATCATCATTCGTTAGTAGGGTGCAGCTACCTTCCTGCAGGTAGCTGAGTGATACACTGACTGCCACCATCTTCATTCATCTCTATCTTCTAGTCTTCTTTCCTTCTTTCAACTTAATCACCATGTCAACTCTTGATCGATCTTTTTATTTCTCTCCAAGCATTCTGTCAGCAAAAATATCTCAACTGAGGATTTCAACCATGCAACACATACCCAGCTCGTTTTTCTTCCAGCATCAATGTTTTCGTCGGACAGACATTAATTTATCCAATGGTCTATCTTCCAGTGGTCTTACATACTTCCAGCTAACCGTTTCCAATCCTTCTTCGTGTGCAACTATCAGTCTCATGTTCAAATCAATATTTTGTTTTAATGATTTAACCGGTGTTAATAACGGCACGCATGAGTGCAACTGACCAAATCAGTATATTTAGTATTAAATCGTTTCCTTGGCAATATATGAAATTGTTTAGTCAAATTGCTATGCTTCTGATCATTCCTTTTGATGTCCGCAAATGCTATTCGTGATCGCCTAATTTCATGGCTTTCTCCAAAGTGCATAGTTATAGTAGAACTGCCTAGATTCGTAATTTTTTCTGTACTATTAATAAGATAGCATATTAAATAAAACTGTTAGAAGGATAGATGATGTCTTGCCAATCTCTGCAATAACCTTTCATAGACGAAACCTGAATGGACAATCTCATTACACAATCATTAAACAATTGCTCCAAAGACGTATACATGTCTCACAAACTGATCGTTCATAGTGCGACAACACCCAAAGGAACGCCTTGACTCGTGTCGCAAACTTGTCAGCTGATTAATGGCTTCAGGCAACTCGACCCATCAGAGAAGGCGGTCTGGGGATGAGACGGGTGAAAGCGTTTGCACTCTGTGCCTTTCTGGCCTCTGCAGCGAGTACTTCAGATCTACAGCATGCTATCCTCGCATAATGCCCATCCCCTTCAGACAGTTTCAAAATTCGTTGCCTTTCGAAATGGTCATCACTGTACTGTGTCATCCCTGTTGGCGGCCAGTGCTTCAAGCAGACTTTCGTTGGACAAGCCTGGTTTCTTGGCTGATAAGATTATGGTTGATGGTAACCTCAAAAACCCGTGAAAAGGCTATTTTCCTGGCGGCCTCATTCTATCACAGCGGTGCTTGGTTGTCAGCATTGCCAATCGCCTCATGTGGACTCCGACTGTATGATGAAGATGATCGGGTTGGCGTAGCGCTAAGATTGGGCCTTCAGCTGTGTGAATCTCACAAATGCCAATGTGGAGCCAGCGTGCACACATGGGTCTGCACGCTATAGCATGTACCAAAGGATCTGCCAAGGTGATCAGATACCATGCCGTGAATGAAATTGCTGCTCGTGCATTCATGTCTGCGGGTGTTCCAGTGAAAAAGAACCAACAGGTCTCTCGCGAAGCGATGACAAACGGCCAGATGGACTTACTCTCGTTCCATGGCAGAACGGCAAGGCGCTAACGTGGGACGTCACGCAAGCCACAACGCTCGCTGGGTTATACGTGACAGCGTCCTCAAGTCATTCGGCAGACGTTTAGTCATTCCAGACGCAATTTATCTTTTTTGTTATTTATAAACCCCCGGGATCTATTCTACCGAGATATATTAAAAACGATAATAATCAGAACAGTCGTTTAAAATATTCATAACAAGCATAGGCCTACATAGTATAACAAAATTACATTGTATCAATATTCAGTATGATCAACTAAAGTTATAGACGGATAGATTAGTCGATTTTTTGTAAACCTAGACAAAATTTGCGGGAGAGGGGTTTTGACGTAAACGTGTTCTACTAGTGTCATAGTATGTACCAAAAGAGTGCTCCGTGATTTTATGGCTGACTAACCGAGTTATTTAACTTTTAGTGCACACTGAGCGATATTGCACTGTTTCGGTATCTAAACTCTTTTAGGTGCGCTATTTGTCGACTTCATGTGTCAAATGATACTGATATATCTTTTTTAATAGCCTTAATATCTCTGTTAATAGCCTTAAGAATGCGTTACATACCTTCATTGGGAACTGAAAGAATTTGTATATGACTGCGAAACTTGTTTATCTGTCAGCATCCTGCAGTAGAATTGTCCAATTTGTCATAATGCTAGCGCTTATTAACCTTTGGAGGTCCGAGGTAAAAAATATGCCTGTTTGGTCCAACGGGGGATACAAATGTACCCCATGTACTTTTTGACGACCTGTCCGGTTTTATAGCAAAATATGCAACAGTTTTGGCATTTTATATTAAGCTACACTCATAACATCTGAAGAAAATGAAAAAAAAATTAAGAAAAATTATTTTTAGGCCTAATGTCGATGTTCAGACATCAGTCGACATTTGGGCATAAAATTCTGCCGAAACTTCAGCATTATCCTCATCATGTATTCATCGTCATCTACTGTCATACTGTCATCTAATCATGTCATACTGTCATCTACTCATATCATACTGTCATCTACTTCTGTCATACTCTCATCTACTCCTGTCATACTTTTATAAATCCTGTCATACTGTCATCAATCCTGCCATTCGCTCATCAATCATGTCATACTGTCGTCTACTCCTGTCATACTGTCATCTACTCCTACTATATTGTCATCTACTCCTACCATATTGTCATCTACTCCTATAATACTGTCATCAGTCCTGTCATACTGTCATCAGTTCCGCCATACTGCCATCTACTCCTGTCATACTGGCGTCAACTCTGTCATACTGTCATGTACTATCATACTGTCATCAATTCTGTCATGATATCATCAATCTGGCATATTGTCATCTACTTCTGTCATACTCTGATCAATTCCTATCATATTGTCATCATGATCAATAATTTCATCGTCCGCCGAGTCCCACTGTAACATGATAACTTCTTGCTATAAACCGTAACGTGAAATTTCCATAGCTATAGCATAAAATAAAAAAGTAGTATCGACCAATGACTGTATGGATTCTGTGCGTTATAACATAGGGATTAAAGTCACAAAAGCTCAATTTATTACCTCCATCCCCAAAAAAAGTATTTACAAAAAAGACACCCTGGGTACAACTGTACCCCCCTCCCCCCCTTGGGCCATGAAAGGTTACATTTTGCTTCGAATTCAGCTTATTTAGAGTATGTTACGAAAGGTTTTGAAACTCGGAGAAACAAAAAATGTATGCAATAAACATTGTATCTCTATAAACGAAATTTTGTCGACAGCATTCCGTGACTATGATTATATGTATACGGCAATTTTGGTATTCATGACTTAATTATAAATATTATGCTGGAAACAACGACAATGATGATCGTCATTTTAAATTTGAGTTGTAATACGATCAATTACTATAACAATTAACTCAAGAAGCCTTTTATCATTGGCATGAAACTTCCACTTCAATTCTTCACCCATAGTAAAACAACTTCCTCGCGTAATAATGAACGGAAATTCTTGTCCATTTGCATCGTGCAGCTGAAAGTAATAAATCTAATTAGATTGTTAAAATACATTTGATGGATAAATTCGTGAAATTATCAAATTAAAGCTGCGCCCTTGGTAATCAATCCAACAGTCTATTGTAGTTCATTTGATCCATCTATAGACACTAAAATACGAAAAGCTGGACTTCAGACATCAAAAATGGCGCAAAGCGAAATCATTTATGCCATATCTAATCGAACAAAGATCAACAAATGCATTTAAAAAGTTTAGCTGAAAGTAGAAAATAAAAAACAGATATTGTGAAGTTGCAGCAAGTTAATTTCAAATATGCAAAGACTGTCCTTTATGTAAAATTATACTTGGATACTTATCACATTAAGTAGATATATATAATTGTGTTGTAGACATTGATGTTCAGAGTCCAGTTACAGTGAACTAAAAATAGCCAGTGCACAGCATAATTCGTAGTGGCTTATGGTCCATGGAAATTCTGAGGGAATCGAAACCCGTTATCGAAACCCGTCGTTGCCTTCGCAGTTCGTGCTCTTGCTAATTGAGTTACATCATTCACCACGCCTATAAATGTTCAGTTCTGAATTCTTTCGCAACTAAATGTATCAAACCTCCCTTGGCCTGGTAGAGTACTTTACGTACTCGTACTTTTGATGAAACATGTGCTTTGAAGTTTGAATTACTATTAATTCTAAACGCCTCAAAGAGGATCAGGTCAATCGAAAATGACCTTTACACAATTAAATCAGTTGCTCAATTTGAGGACCTTCGAATAAATTAACAAATAATTTCTAGCGGTACAAAATATTTAAATCTGATTTATGGAAGTGAAGAAAGAATTGACACATAGAGAAATAACAGATCTACACATGGCCGTATTTTTTCTTAAAATTCATGATGTTTTTCGAAGAATTTTTTTTAAAGGTTGCTTATTTTTTAAAGTAAACCCCCAAGTAATATTTTTTAGGAAAAAAGTCGTCAAAATGTTTGACTTCCTACCCCCCTCCCCCAAATGAAATCATGGCTACGGCCCTGGATTTACAAATGAGCAAATCAGGTATTTGTATATGAACACCTAAATCGATTCTATGTAATTATTAATTCGAAATGAACTATGAATTATGTTAAATGAGTGTAACAAGTATGTCGTACTTACTATCACGGTTGAGTTTCTCGTAATCTGACTCTGGTCTGACATTAGGCCTATTTGAAGCTGTAAACAAAGAACATTAACGAACCAGTATGACCAGTTTTGAACCCTGAGAAATGTATCTAGACATTTTCATGTCACTAGATATCGGTAGTGTTGAAATAAAAAATTGCACCCGAACTCCGGAGTCCAATTATAAATGAAAGATTCTGATACCACGAGCACCACACGTTTTTACTTGACAGGTTCAAGACAAATGAAGTTAAGAAATAACAAGTATTTGGAAATAAGATCTTATGAAAAGTTTGACTGTCCAGGTAACAATGTTATATTGTTAAAATTGTCTCGTAAATAAAATCTTTGATAGCAGGTCTATTGCCTTACTTAAAAGAATTGTCTTGATTTGAAAGAATTCAAAAATTTGAAAGTTTGGTCTTACTTTTTCATTCTATTCATAATAATTTTGATCACAAAACATAATAATATGTAATCGCCAAAATACATCGATCAAATTCATAAAAATGTAAAGGAAAAATTAATAAGCGCAATGGAAAACAAATAATAACAACTAATAACATTTGTAATTTAAAAGGGCCTAGATAAGTTATGGACTTAGTTTAAAGGACAGAAAAAATAATAGAAGCTTCTTTTCTTTTATACAAATGTAGATTCTTAAGTTTACAGAGAATTTAGAAACATTAAGATTTGGTCTTGTATCAAGAATATTTTCAGACATTTAATATAAATCTAACTAGTGAAACCTACATTTAATCATAATATTTGTCGTAATCAAGCAGTATTTTCTCGAACTACAGTTTCTCATATCTAAAATATTCTCGAAGATTGTGCACAGTGGATAATTTGATTGAAATTTGAATATATATATAATACATAAGCGCCAAGGCGCCAAGGTTTATTACTTAAATAATACATAAGCATCCTTGTTTAAAATACACTATGCTGCACGACTTGTTACATTCTCCTTTTGAAAAAATATCCAACTGAATTAACATTAAGCAATACACTTCAGAAAAGTAACACTTAATTGTTTGATCTAAAACTTGAAGTGCAGAAACATAACATTCAGTACATAACAACCAGCGTGCATACTAATATAATTCAACAACTTACCTGAATTTATTTTCTTGGCAACAACAACAACGGTGGCTAAAATGACAGCAATGAGAGCCAACGCAATGACGACTCCGATTATCGTTCCGGTCAAGTGTCTGGATATTTCTGAATCTATTTCGACTAAAATAATAACACAGTCTTTAAAATATTTGCGGATTTTTGTCATGGGTGGAGTTTGGTTTCCGTGATTAGTAAAGGGGAGTTCTTAATTTTTAATTTGTAGTTTCATTGTACATGTATGTGGATATCGTTTCAAAAGGGTTTCGTGAAGATCGGGAAGGTAGGAAATTGTCTAAAAATTACGTAATTTCCAGAAATTGTTTTTGTTTGAAGGCTTCTCTATCCTGATAACTCCGCCCATGTTCTTCATTGCAGTTGCATTTTATTGCTAGAAAGGAAGTTTGTTTCTATCTTCGAACTTTAGCCTAACAAAACATCGACTATTAATCTCACTGACCGTTAAAGTATAATTGTTCTTATAGTTTGGCGCAGAGACTTGACAAATCTGTTTATTGTTTAACGAATTCTTGCTTCGGTACATGTTTCGATATTATTTAAAATAAGCACATGGCTTTTGTTCTAATACTGTCAGTAGAAAATGCTGAAATCTATAGCAATATTTGTTCATATAATTTGTCGATAAACCTGTAATCTTAATGGTTTGGGTGCATATATGTGTGCCTATAGGTGAAACTATGCATTTTCAAATGTCAATACTGTGAGTTTTGATGCAAAGAGGTCTCATTCATAAAATAAATGCTCCAAAATGCGACTTACATACTGATGGTGCACCTGTTCCATTGACGACCAGTTCCACGGACAGAACAGCAAATTTTACAGTATTACTTGCGTTACAAATATAGTGACGGCGAGTTTCGTGCTTGCTTTGCGGTATTTCAAACTCTGCACCGTCGTGTAAAACGTCGCCAGTATTAGCGTTGATCCAACGGTAGTTTGGACGAGGATTACCGTCGGCAAAGCAAAGGAGTTTTTCACCGGCCACGAAGGCTGAACGGCTTGGGGTGAATAAATATATTTCTAGGTGAATCTGTACAACAACAAAACTACTTTCTTTCGAATTCTGCTAGTTCGAGGTTTGCACAAAAGAGGAAAGTCAATGTTTACTAATCAACTCTTGACACAGATGAATAATATCCGACATAGTGAATAATGAAAATAACCTTTCTGCATTGGTAAAATAGTCTGATACCGTTTTTGATATCATGTTAGTGAGTTACAGATCTGGATATATCTATTGATCTTTTTGCACACACACAATCCCATACAAGAACTGTTTCTAATTTATTTTGTTTTGTCTTCTGGTGAGGAGATCATGGCCA
>JAQFYQ010003374.1:0-10726 GCA_034694885.1 Buchholzia appendiculata
GACATGGACAGGGGTAAGCAAGCTGACATGGACAGGGGTAAGCAAGCTGACATGGACAGGGGTAAGCAAGCTGACATGGACAGGGGTAAGCAAGCTGACATGGACAGGGGTAAGCAAGCTGACATGGACAGGGGTAAGCAAGCTGACATGGACAGGGGTAAGCAAGCTGACATAGACAGGGGTATGCAAGCTGACAAAAGACAGGAGTAAGCAAGTTGACATAGTGGGGAGCTTGCTGTAAAATATTGGGCTGTGTTATCTGTTTTCATCATTTTTGCAATTGGTAATTTTACCACCTGAGCTGGCCTGTGTGATTTGTTTATTAGCTTATTTACGTGTTTGCACTTACTATCAGTGTAAAGATAGACATTCTACCTGAAGAGAATGAATTAAAATTGATGGTAAGTTTTTACATGGTAGTTTGGAGAGACTAATCTGCATACCATGCAGATTAGTTGTAGCTTTCTATAGTGAAACTTAAAAAATTGTCTTTGGTATTAATAGAGAAATAATTGATATTTGTTGCGTGATTTTCAATAGCTCATTTATTCTACCGTGCTGTTGTATGTTTTCAGGCAGCGGACAGTATTACAGTGGCTCAATACTGTACTCAATGTGCATAAATCTTTCCTAACATCTGTGAGTAATGTCATCTCATTTACTATGTACTTCTCTTATTTGAGTCTGCAAAATAGACTTAGATAATTATGCCACAATTTGAGATATATAAGACTAAGTACATTAACAAGTTGATGGAAGAACAATGGTTTAGGCAGTGTCTATTTTTGGACTTGAGGTTATTTGTATATTATAATTCATACGTATCCATTTTTGTTTAGCGTTACAATAGATTCGCCGTGTTCCTCCTTGTGCTCGGCGAGGTGAGTAGCGAGACTGTTCTCATCAGGGAGGGCATCCGGCTCTAAAACCTTGCTTCAATAAAAATGTGATATACAGTATGTGGTACCTATACCGTGCAGGATCTAATTGTCATGCGCATGCTTCCAAACAATTCTCTCCTGTTTACGTGGGAAACATTTTAGTGCTTGATGTCCGTCCCACCTTGATTAGCCTTAGTGATAATAATGATGAACAATTCCAGTCTGGATGACAAATGTTGACGATGACATTACTTGGACTTAGTTTAAACTCGCATTGGGATGGACACAACTTGTGTGAAATTTTCTGCTACTCAGCTGCTGGCCTTGTGCACTACCACTAATGTGTTGCACAGCTGCTGGTCTTGTGCGCTACCATTAATGTGTTGCACAGCTGCTGGTCTGGTGCACTACCACTAATGTGGTGCACAGCTGCTAGTCTATTTCTCTGCCACTGTGTTGCACAGCTGCTAGTCTGGTGCACTACCACTAATGTGTTGCACAGCTGCTGGTCTGGTACACTACCACTAATGTGTTGCACAGTTGCTAGTCTGTATCACTACCCCTAAATGTGCATGTTGTTGTGATATGCTTCTTTGGTACAAAATAAAGCATTTGAATAAATTTTCTTTAATAAAATTGATTTCTAATTTAAATTGTGCTTCAGCGCAATGACATTTACTTATTTAACGTAGAGTGAAGAGATGTTGTGTCGTGTTGTTGCAGCTTCCCGATGTTGATGAGCTGTTGAACCCCGTGCGACAGATAATGTACACACCGACGGAACTGTTAGAGAGACTGATGCAGGTCAACTCTCAGCTCAAGTCATTTCTTGCACAGGTTAGTGGCGGCTACTCTTCTTGTAGATATAATGTGACTTCACACTTTCAGTTTAATTCATTCAATAGTTTTCTCACTCGGATTACTCCGAAGTCAGGCTTTCTCCTAACTGCATAGCTTCTAAAGACATGTGTGTATTGTAGTGATAATAGTAGTCAGGTCTTGCTAGGAGAAGATGGTCTCATGTAGTAAATGCTCGATATGTATGTAGATATATAAATTCACTCGACGTTTAACTCCTTCAATTAAACTCATACTTGGACATAGAGTTTTCTTAATTCCCTTGAAACAAGCGTTTGTGGTAGTCATAATAATAGTCAGTTCTGCTACAAGAAATTGTTCTGGAGACTAGGACAAGTTTTGATAAGAAAATTTGGTTCGCTGTTGGTGATAACCGGTTATTGTGCGTCATGCGCATTATGTTATGTGTCAATTTCTGCTGTTCAGTTTTATTTCTTTAGTTTGTTTCTGTATTGTTTTTTCTTTCATCGATTGTCTCTCATTCTCTTGCAGAGTTCGGGTGTTGCTGAAGAGAGCAATCTATCGTCTCAGGCTGCTCTAACTGTTTATCAAGACGGTAAGTACTGCCGTGTAGTATATAGATAACTTCATATAAGTTGTCCTAATTTATTACATTTAGAAAGTGGTGGTTTTGGTTTGTGGTTGGTTTTATACAGTGTTACTTGGGTCTCGTTGATTGTCTGTGTATTTAGGTCAGTAATGTTCCAGTTGAGAGAATAAATGCTTTTTCAGTTACTATTCAGTTCAGTTAATTAATTCAATTTCAGCTACCATTCACTTTGAGTTTTAATTATTTCAGTTAAAATTCAGTATTCAAAATGATTTCAGTTTCAGTAAACATGTATATTATGATTACACTGGGGCAGATTTTAAAATGATTGCATTTTGTATTGTTATGTTAGATCATGGCACAAGTTGGTTTCAAACAGTCTATTGATGGATTTCTTTTTTTAAAGATTCGACTGTTTTACATAGGAATTTGTTAAATAAGTTATTTATTTGTGGTGGCTTGATATTTCGCACATTGTTAGTCTTCGCGGACTTTTGTAAATAAAAGGCATTCATGTATTTTTCTTGCTAGACATTCATGAAGCTGTTTGTCTTGCACAAGTAGACCAGAATATTGTTCTTTGTAATAATTGCTTCGATGTCTCAAGCATTGAACGTACAATTTATTTGTGTTCAGCAATGGTTGCAGTTTAGAAAAGAGTGGAATAGGTTCGATTTGTCAATCAGTCAGGAAAGCCGAAGATTGCAATCAGTTTAAATACATGTCTAAGATTTGACCGTTATAGATGCAATGTTTTAAGTATTTTGTATGATTTTCATTCTGTATAAATTTCTGTTGGGCTTACTGTTTATTGCTAAAATAAATATTGTGCTTAAGATTTCTTTATGAAATTAATTCCTGTTACAGTTACGGAAATAATGTTTTTTTAAATCTTTTTATCATTAATGATTATAACACTGATTTATGGTGTGCCACATTGATCAACTGTCAGGTTTTTGTATTTCAGAGTCGTCTGATGAGGATATGATATCAGCTATGGAAGACGCTCATCATAATGATGTTGTCTCTGAAGTAAGAGCCTGCATTTTTGCACTTGACTTGTGATATGGGACCTCTTTGTCAATGTGGTCAACAATTTTTAATATTACTTGAACTCTTCTTATAGATTTGAAGTTTAGATAACTTTTATTTGTGCACTGTTTACAATTATAATATAACTTCGCAGAACTCTTCGACTAGAAATAAATTGTTGACAGGAGATGATAGTTTAGAATAAATCACCTCGCTTATCAAAGACTCGCTGTTGAAATCTTTCATCGATAATTGTCGTTGATAGATTGTCGTCCATCGATCGAATGTGTTAAATGTTACCAAAAAATGTCCTTCCTCCCCCACGTAATTAGAAGGAAGTGTTGACACGCATGAAGACACTCTGCTGAATAAAGTTTTCATATGACATTGGTTATTTTACTGTGGTAAAGTTTTGCGGCCGGATGCCCTTCCTGAAGCCAACAATCACTCAATCGCTCTCACTCATCGTGACAGTGAGTTCATTGTAAGGCTCAACAAAGCTGTGGTGATGTCAAATGTTTCTTGTATTGTTTAGTGGAATTGTTGCTTACCGTCGTGCAATACAGCCAATGGTTAAAGAGCCTTCAATTAGTTGCTCTGACTTTTTATCTCTGCGGAAATATTTATGATATAGTTTGTAGTATAATATTGGTTTTTTAGTAATATTTTTATGAAGATGTTGAAGTAATCAAAGTGCTGATTTGTTTCGTGTACAGGATGATTGGGAACACATTGACGAGAGCGATGACGAAGCGAGCTCCAACGCCGACGAAGAAGCGAATAAAGTTGCGAGTGACGATAGTGATGCTAGCAGTGACGATGATAAATCCGTGACTTAGCTGAAACACTTATAGCAACGTGCTGATTAAATTGTTTCTTCAAGTTTTAATATATCGATGAATTGTTAAGTATTGTGCGAATGAAGTATGCTTGAACTGAATCACCGTTCTTAGATTGTCGAGTAAAGCGTGAGGAGGAGACTTGTTTTGTTGTGCCTAATTGTGTGGTGTATCGGCGGGATGACGCAGCGCTTTTTAACAAACAGTTTCGACTAGTTTGCATGTACGTAGTAGAAATGTATATACTGTACATAATGTGAGAAGTGAGAGACTGATATGCAGCGTATATGCAGTATTTGCTGAAGACAGTAGTTGTTCATTAAAGCTACTGCAACTCTGCTTGATCGTCATTCACTGTGGCTTCAGATATTTTGTCTATTTTAATTTTAAATCTGACTACTTCTACCAAGTGTATAGCAACATGAAGCGACTCGGTACACTGTTTGATTATTTTGAAAATTTATTGAGTCATAATCGTTTATCATCCTGGCATTTTACACAATTAGGGATCAAATGGCATTTTACACGGCATTTTACACAACTAGGGATCACCAAAGTGGGTTGAATACTACCAAAATGGTTCCCTCCATAATTAGTAATTTTTCACGATCTGACTTCGTTTTTGAAGTTTAACAAATATTATGTAATAACCTGTTTCAGCATCATCATTAGTGCTCTGCCGGAAGGCAAGTCCCTGGTATCCATTTCCTCTACAACTCACGGTCCTCCGCTTTCATTTTCATTTGCTCATATGATTCCTCCTTGTCCTCCATCAGTTCATGAAGTATGCTCTGTCTCATAACCTGTTTATATTATAGCATTTGCTTTCGCAATACATTGATGCTGAACACGCGTTAGACTTTGACTAATGACCCTGAGGGCTAATTGTGAGTGGATTTTTATGACTGCATGCCTTTGCTGACGCCAAACCCATACAAAGAATGGGGGATTCTCTTCCTTAGAGTGAGTTATTCTCGTTTAATTTGGCAGTGTCGGCAAGCTCAGGCTAACCCAACCACAATGAATGAACCAAAGACGATGAAAGCTGTCTCGCTCATGCTACAGCTCTGATGGGACTGCAATCAATTGTCACCTACAACTTGCACTTCATTGAGCTGTGCAGTGGCAGTATTCTTCATTTTCTCCTACAATAGGGGAAATGCACCGTATGATCTATGGCATGGTGACATTTACGTTACATCGTCAAAGACAAAATCACTTAAATGCTGAAGTTTAAAAAGTACAACAGTCGTAAGTTTTAACAAATTGATCAACCCAACTGTGGTTGTCATGACAAAATCGAATCTTTCTCAACATTGTAATTTCTTCTATACAAAGCACATTAATTATAGAATTTATTAAACAATGAACACATTCATCATATGTCTAATTCTACACGCAATTTAAGCCCTCAATTGTGATAAGATGCTCCACTAACATTATTCAACTTTACATCAGAAGACTAAAATAGATGTCAATTTATTTCTTCCTAGCTCTCTCGGTGGTTAAAGCCTGTACTTTACATTGGTTTACAGTTAGTGCTAGTGACGAGCATTATTGATGAGATACACATTTTATTGAAATTTTGAAAAAGTGGAAACTTTCAGAACGTTTTGAGAACCTGAAGCCAGGAGGGCCAAGATTCAGTTCATTTTCAAGCGTCGGTAAAGATGCCAGATTACAATTTAAGATGCCCGACTCTTCATAGTGACAGTTACACAATTCAAAGCTCAACCATGAGCCAAGTGAGGAGCAGATAATCCACTGTCCAACCTCAATTATAAGTGGATAACTTCCTTGGACAACCAGCAGTCTAGATCAAGAATTGGACTGGTTTGCCATACAAATTATTCGACCGTGCTCAACAAAATACTGCTGCCATCTAGCGAATGCATTTGCGCAATTTTTATCCATAATCCACGTCTAGCAGATTCGACCTGGTTGGATTCTTTTGCATAAAATTGCTACGATATTCTGTGTTTTATTTTAAAAACTCGATAAAATCAGTAACAAAATTTATACAAAATGTTAAGGGGACGACCCGAGGGTCGTCCTATGGGGACCCTGGATTTTGTCCTGGGACGCAGTTACACGGATGGCCAGTCGTCATCCTTGCTGGCGGAGAGGTACCGAAGGTTTCGGATGAAGACTCCGGACACCTGTTTCTTCAAGAAGGATCTCGTCGGACATTACGGATGCGTGAACGCCATCGAGTTCTCCAACTCGGGAGGACATTGGATTGCGTCGGGTAGGGCATCACACGTGACTATTTATGTAATGCATTTAGGCATTGATAAAGTTTTAATGTTACAGTTTAGGTAACATCGCACTTAGAGGGACCGTCCATCAATGCCGACATTCTTGTCTTGTTATCTTAACCTGTATGTATGCAAATAGCCCTGGAAGACAATGTCAATGTTGAAGGAAGTTTAGTAAGTAGGGTATTATAGAAATGGAGCATAATGGAAATATATAATGCATGCATTATTGTTATATTTATTTGAGGATAAAGGTTATTGAATGTTTGTATAATCTATAACCTTTTTAGTTCACAAATTGTTGTCTGCAGTTTTTTCTAGTTCCTAATTCTGTTTATTGAAGAATTGTCATGGTAATATTGTCGTTACTTGGCTAATGAATGTTTCGCAAAAAAACAGTTCGCAAAAGACATTTAACTGAAAACACGTTTCGTCAAAAAGAAAATAGCGATTTAGTGCGGGTTCCTCTTTTTGACAGGATGTCGCTTAATCGATATGCAGTCGGCAAGTTTGAGTTTACACACCTCTCGGGGAGAGTTCAACCTCTTCTGGTTTCAACTGCCAGCTGGTTGTTAGCAGTGTTTTGCTAAACTTCAGGCCACGCAAAACGACGTGCATTTTATTTGAGATTGTGTCTTTTACTTCCAGGAGGAGATGATCGCCGAGTGCTGCTGTGGAACACGGAGAGAGCTCTTGCTGGTGCTGGAAAACCCACAGCTATGATCAGTGAACACAGCAGTAACATCTTCTGCCTGGCTTTTGATAACAACAATACAAAGATCTTCTCCGGAGGTAACGTTCATTGTTAGCCGATGTAATTGTGTCTGTCTATCTGTCTGTCTGTCTGTCTATCTGTCGGTATGTCTGTGACTGTCTGTGACCGTCTGTCGGTGTGTCTGTCTTTCTGTGTCTGTCTGTCAGTCAGCCGGTCTGTTCGTCAGTACCAGGCGGCCTACGTGCTTGCGCTACTATGAGAGTTTCTTATTTTACAGTACTTTTATGCAGTATCTATTTGTAAAAGATCTGTATATTTGGATAATTTGTTTGCTGAAGCAAGTGACGCTATATGAGCCGGCGCTACGAGTGGCCTTGTGACAGGCTGGAAACTTCTGCTAAATTATTTCTCTTCAAATTGATCAGATTTATTATTATGTTTGGGTGTATGCATGCTGTCACTTTGAAGTACAGAAGCATCAGTCACGCTGATTCGCTTTCAGTGAGGATTTCTCGCTTACTATTGATCATCGTTGTATCTAATCTATGGTCAAATGTGATGAATTCATCACCAGTGTGAATGATTGTGGTGTTTGCTATGCAAAACATTCGAGGACAAGGCATTAGAGGTGAACAGCATCGGTCAGTGTGGTTAGCATATCTGTGAGTGTTGCTATGATTTGCAAGCACATTACAGTTCGAAGAGGTTTATTTTGTGATATGCTAACATTTTCAGATTCAAGCGAACTGAGCTAAAGCTCATCATGAGACTTACCGTTTTGAAGAATTTTGTTGATGAGTTCTTGTAGCTATATTTTTGCTTTCTTTCTAAAACTTTGTGTATTTCTGTTGTGTACAGGAAATGATGAGCAGGTTATTGTGCACGATGTCGAAAGGTTTGTTCTATTTTTTGCATAAAGCAGTTAATAAATACAAGAGAGCATGATCCAAAAAAGACTGTAAACAAAACGTACTCAATTCTAATGGAAAGGCAAGGGTGATCCTTGGAAGTGTGGGTCACACAGAGCAATTGAACTCTGAATGACATGAAGTTCAGAAATTCCTAACCTCTCAAAAAACTTCTTTGCTAGTTAAATGGGTTTCTGACAGTCTTAATGCGAGGTAGCCTCATCGTCATTATCATCATCATCATCGTCGTCATCATCATCACTTGTTTATAATCTACTATTAGGTTTTTGCAAGATGTCTGTACTGAGCACAGGTATAGACTTTTTTTTATATTATCCTGAGCTCTCGCTAAGGCTAGATTTGTACAACAACATACCTTGTGCTGATGCCAAACTGTAGTGGAAATGGGGTGATTTTGCTTCCTCATAGTAAGTTATGTTTATATTACTTGTTCTACATGTGTGTTTATATGTTTTTGAGTATTTGTTTTTCTATGATTAGTCGATTAATTTGAAGTGAGATCTAAATGCAGTTAATGCTTACTAAGATTTGGTCGACTTTGTGTGTGGTTAAAAATGAGTACATGATCATTGCGCTTGGGCAGGCACTGCAGTAATGCAGGAAAGCTTAGGTTTGAATAAGTTAAACCTAAATTGGTATAATACTAGCAATAAAAAAAACTATGGAATGGAATATCTTAATCTAGGGTGAATATTTTTTTAACGTGCTTAAATGTAATTTGTGTTATAAAATATCAGTCTTACTTTTAAATAATTTATTAATTTTGAAAATGATGGCTATAAAAGTTATGTTCCAAATAATTATTCGAATGTGAGTTTGTCTTCAGAACTAGGTTGTATGCAATGCTGATGTGATTTGAATAGAGATAAACTGTACATAGATATGTTGTTTGTGATTACGTAGCAAGAGGATCCTGGACGTGTTTCATCACAGGGATGCCATCTATGGACTGGCGGTCGATCCAAACAATGACAACGTGTTCGCCAGCGCGTGCGACGACGGAAGAGTTCTTGTCTACGACATGCGTGAACCTCCAAGCGAAGGTCTCGATTTTCTTTTTGCAGTGATTTCTCTGTTGTGTCATAATAGTTTCTTCGAGCGGGGATACTAGAAGACTGCTCATCATTGACTAGTTTTTACTGCATCCTGGACAGGAAATGTTTTGTTGTGCACAAGTTTCGATGTGCAGCATTTATTTGTCTCGGTAGAACTACTTAGTTCTGCGTTGTTGATCACATCGTTCTTTTTATCTCGTGCTATTTTAAGTTTAGTAGAGATGCTGGAAGTTTGCTTTGACTTTGTGATCAATGCTCTTTATAGTTGAGGATTATTACATTTCTTGGACTCTATGTTGTGAAAAGTTATATTTGTGGGCTGTTGAATTAAATTTATGCCTATCAGAATGCTTTGTAATCATTAGATTTCATGGTTGTGATTTCCCTTCCTCAATGAATTGTTTTTATTTGATGATGATGATGATGATGATGATGATGATAGTGCTCTGTCCGAAGACAGGTCCTGGCGATGGTTGTTTGTCTTACGTATTACTACGCTTGACTACTCTGGCCGATCCACTAGGTCAGATGAGCACGGGTGGGCGGCCAAAGGTCCTTCCCGTGCATGCAATGGGACGTGAACAACTTGCCCAAGTTTGTTACCAGACAACACTCCCGGCGCGGATTCGAACCTGCAATCTTAAGATTACGAGGCCAGCACGCTACCAATGAGCCATCGGGTCATCCCATCGGTTTTTTATTTAGACATTCGATATGCTCTTCTTCTTGATAATATTTTTATCAAAAGTGCTCTGTCATTAGTATCACTAAATGGAGCGTAATTGACCAAATGCTAGTAATGTAGCTAGTGCTGTGATTGACTTGCTGATTTGCTCGCTGATACAGATCCTTTTGTTCTCGCCAACTACGTGTCACCGATGCACACAGTCGTCTACAATCCTGTCGACCCTCGACTTCTTGCGACGGCCAACGCCATGGAAGGCATCTCACTATGGGACATTCGCAAGTGTCAATCGTGAGTAGTGCTGCAGCTAGCATTCATTCCATCTCACTTGTTGACTAGATTTAATTTTGTTGTGAAATATAAATATCGTGATTTGAAGAAATGTTAATTTTACAGAAAAACTATGATTGGCAAAATTCTGTTATTAAGAATTATATTGATATATGTACTGATATAATTGGGCTCAGTTTATTCTTGAAGTTTACAAGCCTGGTGTATAGCTTATATAATCAGCATCATCGTCACCCTTTATTGTCTATTGACTTTTAGCAAGATATCTCTGCTTGGCACAGGTAAAGACTTAAATGTCGTCGAAGGCTTATCTTCGCTGGATTTTTACAACTGCATACCGTTGCTGACGCCATCCGATACCGGGAATGGGATGATATCCCTTTCTCAGAATAAGTTTATTATATAATATTATAATGATATGATGATGATGATGATTATGACAGTGCTCTGTCCGAAGACAGGTCCTGGCGATGGTTATATGTCTTGCGCATACTTAACCACCAACCATGCACAAGGCCGGTGAGTACGAGTGGGCGGCCAAAGGTCCTTCCCGTAGAGGCAATGGAGCGTTAGCAATTTGCCCAGGTTTGCTACCAAACACAGTCAGTCGTTGCGGGGAGGCGAACCCACTAT